>PVKA01011585.1:0-60467 GCA_004027165.1 Ctenomys sociabilis | reverse complement strand
ACATTTTAGACCTTAGTAACTCTTTTCAGCTTTTCACATAAGGGAGACAATATGGTGTTTACACATGCAAGTCTGATTTATTTCACTAATGAATATGATCTAGTTGCATCCATTTACCTATAAAAGTCTCAGTTTTTTTCAGTGAAGACTCAGGACATAGGAGAACCTGTACTGCAACATCATGAAACTCAGTTGAGCTCTAAATTTTCTGAACAAGGAGATTATGGAGCCACAGAGGAAAGAGATCAAAGTTCTACAGTATGCCTGGGGAGATTCACATGGAGAGAAAACTTTCTCTCAGGCTCTCACAGAGAGCAAACTGGTCAAGCATTAGCTGTGACTCATCCACATGGATGACACAGACAAAGGATCTACAGAATAAGGTACAGGATTACAAGATAAACCCTGAGGGGACTTGACTGACCTCATAAGAAACATAAAGTACATGTGTTGGTATATAAGTCTTGCTCTATCTAGGTCTTAACCATCCAGCAGAAAAGTATAAAAATGAGGTATACATCGTGGGGCCATAATATTAAGCTAAGCTGTAAATGGCTATGGTCGACAACTTCTTCGGATAACTCACTATTGTAGTGGAATGCTGGACTGTGTTGGATTGCATTGTTGAGTTCAGACACGTAAGTTTGTTGAATGACAATGGAGTGCCTATCTCTGACAGGTGTAGACAAAGGAGGGGGAATAGAAAGGAAGAATCATGATGTGTGTGTATAGATAGTACAGTGGGGATAGATAACGCTGTGATTCTGCATAATCCTATGAAAGGCAAGATTTGCACTAATGGTGGTCGGACAGGATATTTTGTCGGCTTCTAGTACTATGGTCATCCACTGGGAAAATAACAAGGTAGAAAGTATTAATTATTGAATCTTTGACGTAATTCAGGTATAAAAATTAAGATTCGCAAATGGCTACACTCTCTTTATTGATAAGAGTCATATGCTATAATAATATCTGTAAGTATAATATCATATATGCACCTTCTATGATACCAAAACATTATGAAAACAGTTTGCAATGTATTAATTTATCAAATCCATCTTGTTAAGGTATCTTAAAACTGTTTCATTGATATTTGTACTTCAATAAAAAAAAATTAAATAAATAAATAAATAAAAGTCTCAGTTTTTCCTAATGGCTGAGTAGTATGCTATTGTATAAAAATACTATATCTTTTTAAGTCCATTTCTCAGTTGATGGACATTTGGACTGTTCCAGGATTTAGCCATTAAAAATTGTGCTACTATAAACATGGTACACATATATCACTGTACTATGATGTTTTTAGTCCTTCTGGGAAGATACACAGAAGTGAAATAGCTGTGGCAAGAGGATCCTCTAATCTTAGCTTTTTGAGGAATCTCCACACTGATTTCAGCAGTGATTGTTTTAGTCTACTTTCTCAACAGTGCAGAAGGGTATCTTTTTCCTCACAGCCCCTCTAGCCTCTGTTGTTGGTTGATTTCTTGTTGACAGCCATGCTTTCTGCAGTAAGATGCCATCTCAGTGCTTTTTTGCCTATTTGAATGACCAGTGATATTGAACATTTTTCATATATGTATTTGTCATCTGAGAAGCATGAATTCATCTCAGATGACCAGTTTTAGACTGAAGGGTCCTTTGAATTTGGGGAGCCTAATATTTACAATTTTTTACATGTTCTAGAAGAAGTCTTCGTTTGAGGAACAGCTGGCAAAACTTTTCCCAATCTCTGGGTTGTCTTATTCTTTTGATGTGCAAAACGTTTTTAATAATTTGAGGTTCCCAGTTGTTGATTCTTAAAGTATTTCCCGTGCAGTTCTGGTTTTGAATACGAATTCTCTGAATAATCTTGAAGATTTCTACCTACATTTTCTTCTAGTAGATTTAGTTTTTCTGTTTTTGTTTAGCTCTTTGATCCAGTTTGACTTTAGTTTAGTGCATAGTGATAGACCTGGTTTTCCAGCATCATTTATTAAAGTGGCTTTCTTCCAGTGAACCTATTTGGCCCCTTTGTCAAAGATCAGGTGGATGAGTGTTCTTGTAGCTGTGTTTGCATCTTCTAATCTGTTCTACTGATCTTCTGATTTTTTTTCAGTAAAATACTGGTTTTTAATACAGTAGCATTGTAGTATAATTTCAAGTCAGGGATAGTGATGCCTCCTGCCCTGTCCTTGCTGCCCAAAATTGCTTTTGCTATTATATGTCTCTAAACTGGTTCTAAGTAAATTTGACGAATACTTTCTCTAGTTCTGTGAGGTATATTAGTGGTATTTTGTTTGGTATTGCATTAAAATTTTTTGGAATATAGCCATTTTCACAATATTCTTTCTTCCTATCCAGGATCAAGGGATATCTTTCCATTTTCTGATATCCTCTTCAATCTCTTTTTTCAGAGTACTGTAATTTTCACTGTATAGATCTTTTACTTTCTTTGTTAGATTGATTCCTAAGAATTGCATTTTTCTGGGTGCTATTGTGACGGGTGTTGCTTCCCTAAGTGCTCTCCCAGCGAGTTTGTTATTTGTGTCAGGTATGCTATGGATTTTTGAGCATTGCTATTGAATTCATTAAATCCAGAAGTGTTGGTGGAGTTTTTGGGTCTTCTAAATAGAGTATCATGTGATCTACAAATAATGATAAGTTCACTTCTTCTTTTCCTATCCTTATTTCCTTTACTTCTTTCTGTTGTGTAATTGCTCTGGCTATAGTTTTTGAAACTACAGCAAATAGGTGTACTGACAGCAGACATTCTTGTCTTGTACCTGATTTTAGAGTAAAAGCTTCCAGTCTGTCCACTTAGTATGATGTTGGCTGTTGGTTTGTCATATGTGGCCTTTATCATGTTGAAGTCAAGAGCATCAATTTCTGTTGTATGTAGAGTTTTTAATCATGAATAAGTATTGGACTTTGTCAAAAGCTTTTTCTGCATCTATTGAGATGATCAAGAGATATTTTGCTTTGGCTCTGTTGATAGGATGTATTACATTTATGAACTTGTGCATATTGAACCATCTTTCCATTCTTGGGATGAATCTTACTTGATTATGGTGTATTATCTTCCTGATGATTTGATGCATTTTGTTTGTTAGTATCTTATTGGGGATTATCACATCTATGTTCATTGGCAAGATGGGCCTATACACTTTTCTGGTAAGGTCTCTCTCCGGTTTTGGCATCAGGGTAATTCATACCTACAGGAATGAGTTGGAGAGTATAGCTTCCATTTCAATTTTATTAAAGTGTTTGAAGAGTATTAGCATTAAATCTTCCTTAAATTTCTTGTAGAAATCAGCAGTGAGTTCATCAGGACCTGGACTTCTCTTTTTTTTATTCAGGCTATATTTTTTTTATTTTATTGAAGAACAAATAGCAATGAGACAGTTTCAAATCAAATTAGCAGGACAGATTCAATAATTAATACATTGCATATTGTTTTTTTAGTGTTTTTTTGTCATACAAGGTGCATTCTTGATATTCTACTTACAAACACTATTAGAGTACATGCCTCTTATCATGAATTAATAGAATGTAGCAGTATACTTATTTTTTAAAGCTGAATTATAGTACAGTTTCAATAATACTTTCTGCCTTGTATCTTCCTAGTGGTTGTCCATAGTATAAGAAGCAGACAGAATATCCTGTCTAAACACTGTTAGTGGAAATCTTGCTTCTCATAGAATTATACCAAAGTACTGCTTATTTATCCTAACTATACTGTTTATACAAACACAGAATGGTTCTTCTTTGTAACCCATTTTTTTTTTGTTTAGTCTTGTCAAAGATGGGCATTCCATTGTCATTCAATTATTATAGGTGCCTGAACTCAATGAAACAATCCAACACAGTCCAGAAGTCTATAATAATAGTGGGTTATATGAAGACGTTGTTGACTAGAGCCATTTACAGCTCAGTTTATTATTATGGCCTTATTTATATGCCTCATTTTTATACTTTTCTGCTAGATAGTTAAGACCAAGATAAAGCAAGACCTATATAATAAAAAATGTAGCTTTTCTATCTCATAAGGTCAGTCAAGTTCCCTCAGGGTTTATCCTGTACCCCCACACCTCACTCTGTAGATCCTTTGTCTGTGTCAGCCATGTGGATGAGTCATGGTTATTGCTTGACCAGTTCGCTGTCTGTGAAAGCCTGAGAGAAAGTTTTCTCTCCATGTGACTCTCCTTAGGCACACTATAGATCATCTGTTGAATTCCTCTGTGCCTCCATAATCTCTTTGATCAGAAAATTTGGGGCACAACTGAGTTCCATGATGTTACAGTATAGATTCTTCTATGTCCTGAGTCTTCACTGACTTTGAAAGGCTAGGGCCAAAATGTTGGCTGATCTTGCAGCCCTTCCATTTCTCCAATTTTTGATCTGTGAACTTAGGTTGTTAACCTTACAGAAAAGAAGCTGATTAGTACCCTGCAACATATGCAGTTAAATTTACCCTATCTGAGTAACTTTTTAGATGTTTTATACATTTCTATTTCTATGTCTTATACTAGGGAGATTACATGATACTAGCACATGTGAGTCTCACTTATTTCACTTATGAGTTTATGCTCAAGTGGCATCCACTTCAATATAAATGCTTCAAGTTTATTCTTTATACCTGAGTAACATTCCACTGTATAGAAATACCACATATTTTTCAACCGTTCCTCATCTTGGTTGTTTCCAAGATTTGACTATCAAAAATCGTGCTGCTATAAACATAGGTACACATATATCATTATGATATGACGTTTTCAGTTCCTCTGGGAAAATTCCCAGTAGGGAGATCGCTGGCTTGAATGGGATTTCCAGTCCTATTCTTTTGAGGAGTCTCCACACCAATCTCCACAGTGGTTGCACCAGTCTACATTCCCACCAGCAGTGGAGAAGTGTTTCCTTTTCCCCACATCCTCTCCAACATTTGTTGTTGGTTGATTTCCTTATGATAGCCATTCTTCCTGGAGTGAGATGGTATGTCAGTGTTGTTTTAACTTGAATTTCATGGATGGGTAGTGATGTGGAACATTTTTTCATATATTTACTTGCTTCTTTAATTTCTCTGAGAAGTGTGTATTCATCTCAGATGCCAATTTCAGGATTGGGTCTTTAAATTTTAGGGCCCTAATGTATATTAGTTTTTATAAATTCTAGAGAGCAGACCTTTGTCTGAGTTTTTATTAGTTAGGATTTTTTTGAAATTTGTGGGGTGTCTTTTTAATTGTTGACAATTTCTTTTGATGTGCAGAAACTTCTCAAGAAGAGTTGATCCCAGTTGTTAATTCCTTCAAATGTTTCCCGTGAGAATACATGTTTGTTCATAAACTCTTCGCCTACCCCTATGTTTTCAAGGGTTCCTCCTACTTTCCCTTCCAGGAGATTGTTTCTGTTTTAATGTTTAGATCTTTAATCCATTTTGACTTTAACTTAGTGAGTAGTGATAGACCTGAGTCAAGTTTTACTTTTCAGCATGGAGAAAGCCAGTTTTTCAGGCAACATTTGTTAAAGAAGCTATCTTAATTTCAGTAAGCGTAATGCTATTGATTTTGAATACTGATTTTGTATCCTGCTATGCTACTGAATTTGTGTATCAATTCTAGTAGCTTCATGGTGGAATTTTGGGGGTCTTCCAAGTAAAGTATCATGTCATCTGCAAATAGTGATAATTTAACTTTTTTAACTATTCTTATTCCCTTTATTTCCTCCTCTTGTCTAATGGCTGTTGTTAATGATTCTAAACTATATTGAATAGGAGGGGTGATAGAGGACATCCTTGTCTTCTACCTGATTTAAGAGTAAAAGACCGTTTAGAATTATATTAGCCATTGAGTTGTCATAGATGGCTTTTATCAAATCGAGGTAGAGGCCTTCTATCCCCATTTTCTGTAGGACTTTGAATATGAATGAGTTTTTGGGCTTTGTCAAAAGCTTTTTCTTCATCAATTGAGATGATCATGTGGTCTTTAGATTTCAGTCTGTCAATATAGTGTATTACATGCATAGATTTTTGAATATTGAACCATCCTTGGATCCCTAGAATGAATACTAGTTGGTTATAGTGTATGTTCTTCTTGATGATTTGCTGTATTCTATTTGCTAGGATTTTTTTGAGGATTTTTCATCTATGATCATGAGGGAGATTGGCCTGAAATTCTCTTGTTTGGTTGTGTCTTTCCCTGGTTTTGGAATCAGTATAATATTTACCTCCAGAAATGATTTTGTGAAGACTGCTTCCTTTTCAATTTCATTGAAGAGGTTGAGGAGTGTAGGGATTATATCTTCTATAAATTTCTTGAAGAATTCAGGTGTAAATCCATCAGGACCTGGACTTTTCTTTGTCAACAGGCTTTGTATTATGTTTGCTATTTTGTTGACTGTTATTGGGTTATTGGGAGTTGTTAAGTCTTCTTGGTTCAGTTTTGGTAATTTGTACCTTTCAAGGAATCTGTCCACTTCTTCTGTGACTTCTACTCTGTGAGCACAAACATTCTCAAAGTAGCTATTGAAAATCTTCTGAATTTCCAGTTTCAACGGTGATTTCACCCTTTTCCTTCCTTATTGCTTGAATTTGAACTTTTTCTTTCCTGTTTTTGATGAGGTTAGCTAGGGGCTTATCAACTTTATTTAATCTTTCAAAGAACCAGCTTTTTGATTTGTGGATTGTTTGAATTGTTTTCTTCATCTCAATTGAATTAATTTCTGCTCCAATCTTTGATTTCTTCCCATCTTTGGGCTCTGGATTTGGTTTGCTCTTCCTTTTCTAGATGTCAGAGATACAACATTAGGGTGTTTATTTGTTCCCATTCTGTTTTCCTAATGTGTGAGTTCATAGATATGATTTTTCCCTGTGAGAACTGCTTTCTTCGCATCCCATAAATTGTGATAAATTGTGCTTGAATTTTCATTGAATTGTAGATCTTTTGAATTTCTTGTTTAATTTCTTCTGTGATCCATTGTTTGCTCAGTAGTGTGTTGTTTAATTTCTATGTATTTAGAGGGTTTTTCTGGTTTCTTTTGTCATTTATTTCCAGTCTGATTGCACTGTGGTCGGATAATATGCATGGGATGATTTCTATTTTCTTGCAGACAATTAAGCATGACCTATGGATTAGTATGTGGTCTATTTTACAAAATGACCCGTGTGCAGCTAAAAAAAAAATGTGTATTCAGCTGTGGTTGGATGGAACACCAAACCTGCATATGTCCACCAGGCCCATTTGTTCCAAGTTGAAGTTCAGTTTTGCTATTTCTTTGCTAATTTTTTGTCTGGTTGACCTATCTTTTTGAGATAAGGGGGTGTTAAGGTCTCCTGTTAAGATTGTGGTCTTGGAAATTAGATTTTTCATGTCCATTAGATTTTTCTTAGATTGTTGGGTGCTCCTGAGTCTGGTTCATAGATATTTATGAGTATTACCTCTTTCCCTTGAACTTTTCTCCTAACCAATATATAGTGGCCTTCTTTGTATCGTTTGATCATTCTTGGTTTGAAGTTGAGACTGAGGGCCGAATTGCTACTCCTGCTTTTTTCTGAGGTGCTACGGCATGTAGTATTGTTTTCCATCCTTTGCCTTTAATCCTATGAAAGTCTTTTTGAGTTAAGTGTGTTTCTTGTATACAGTACATGGCTGAATTTTATTTCCTAATCCACTGTGCCAGTCTATTTCTTTTAATTGGTGAATTCAGTCCATTTACATTGATGGTTATAATTGAAATGTGTTGACTTAGGTTTGTCACAATAATTACCTGCTATTGTTTACTCCTGTGTGTAATTGTTTGGGCTGTTTAGTGGGTACCTTCTGTTCTCATTCGTGGAGCTCTGTACCCTGTGGTCTCTCTCTAGAACCTCTTTCAATAGCCTGTGTAGGGATGGCTTTGTCAACATGAAATTCTTTAGTTGTTCTTTGTCGTGGAAGTATTTTACTTCTCCATCAAACTTGAAAGAGAGTTTTGCAGGGTATAAAAGTCTGGGCTGGAATTTGTTTTCCCACAGGACTTGAAGAACTCTGCTCCATGCTCTCCTTGCCTTCATGATTTTTGAAAAGAATTTTCCTGGAATTCTGATGGGTTTTCCTTTGCATGTGATCTGCTTCTTTTCTCTAGTGGCTTTCAGTATATCATTCTTGTGTTGGATTTCTGGGATCTTGACTATATTATATGCCTCATAGGCGTTATTAGTTGGGTTGAAGTTATTTGGCATTCTGTATGCTTCAGTTACTTGAATGTTGGATTGTTTCCTCATATTTGGGAAGATTTTGCTATTACTTCTGCCCATATTCTTTTTATATCATTTGTATTGACTCCGTCATTCTCATTGATGCTGATTAATCTCACATTGTTCATCTTGGCATCATCTTTCAGGTGATGGATTATTTTTTCCTGCATTCTCGTTGTTTTTAAGAGGTCCTTTCTCACCTTTTCACTAGCTGCACCAACATCTTCAAGATCTGAATCTGTATCTTCACTTTCATTGTAATGGTTTTTTAGACTCGTGATTGAGATTTTAAGTTCTTCTATATCTCTTTGACTCTGCTTCATGTGTTCTATTTATTTTCTGTATTGCTCCTTCCAGGAATCCATCATGTTTCTGATCTCCTCCATTTCTTTTTTATCAATGTCTCTTTTAGAGGAAGCTATTAATTCTTTTACTCCAGAGCTTTTTTCCAAATTGGATTTCCTGTATATATTTCCAGAATTGATTCTGTACTTCAGATGCTATGAATTCAAAAAATTATTTTTTCATTTCAGAAATTATTTCTGCCTTATGTTCTTCTTTACATTTCTGTTGTTTCTTTGCTTCTGACAATGTTAATTCATACATTTCAGCTGGAATAGTGTTCTCTGCCCTTGTTCTGGGTGGGCATTGGGTTTCCCCTATACATTTCTGGATTTGATTCATTATTTCAGATGCTATGTATTCAAAAATTTCTTTTTTTATTTCAGGCGTTAATCCTGATCTGAATTTCTCTCTTCCTTTCTGCTATTGTTTCTTTGCTTCCATCTCTGTTATTCATTTCAGCTGAGCTAGTGTCCTCTGCACTTATTCATGGACTTGAGGCCTGAGATTGTCTTTTGCTCCTTGTCTTTGTTATTTTGTATAGCACTGACCTCTGACCTTTGGTGTCGAGCTTTGGTGCAGTTACAGTGTGGCAAGGTCTCAATATACATGAGATTTGCATGCCAGTCTATCATGTTTGAGATTATGCAGTTATGCCTGGTCTTGATCTAGCTGTTGTATTCAGTTCCTTTTTGCTGCAACTCTTCTGGTACTACTGTGAGCCTGTGGTTCACCTCTGTTGTGTCCCTGGCCCAGGGAGCACTGGGAAGTGCAGAAGCTCTCGCACACACTCACCAGTCTGTGTAAATGTGGTTCGAGTGGCGGGAGATTTGAAAAAATTCTAACTCGGAGGTCTTGGGAGCAGGGGCTCTGGATGATGCAGAGCACATCGGGAGAAGCCAAAGGCTCTCCCACACACTCATCAAACCATGCTCATGTGGATCCAGTGGCGGAAGATTCGGAAAAAATCTCACTCAGTGGGTTTAGGGGCAGGGACCTGGGCTTTTCTTTGTTGGTAGGTTTTTAATTACATTTTCATATATATATATATATATATATACATATATATAGTTAGTTAGTTAGTTAGTTTTAGCAAAACTGGGGATCAAACTTAAGCCCTTGCACTTGCTAGGGAAACACTTATTCTACCATGCCATCTCCCTAGCTCCACATTTTCAGTTATTAACATTACTGAGTTATCCAGAATTTTTATATCTTCTTGATTCAGTTTTGGCAATTCATATGTATCTAGGAATCTGTCCATTTCTTGTTTTCCATTCTATGAAAGTAAAGGTTTTTGAAGTAGATATCGGTAATCTTCTGAATTTCCACAGGATCTGTATTATTTCACCTTTGTTATTCTTCAGTGCATGAATTTGAGTCTTTTTGTTCCTGTTTTTGATAAAGTTGGCTAAGGGTCTATCAATGTTATTCATTTTTTCAAAGAACAGAGTCAGTCTTCAATTCATTACTTCTCTGTATTGTTTTCTTAGTCTCAATTGAATTATTTTCTGCTGCAATCTTTATAATTTTTTCCCTTATATGGGCTTTGGGCTTGATTTGCCCTTCTTTTTCTAGAAGCTTGAAGTGGAACACGAAGTTGTTCATGTGTGCTCATTCTGTCACCACTATAAATTTTCCTCCTAGTACTGCTGTCATGTATCTCACAGTTTCTTATATGTTGTATTTGCAGTTTCATATAATTATAGATATTCTTTAATTTCTTCTTTAATTTTATCTATGATCCATTGGTCGTTCAAGAGGATTTTTTAAAATTTACATGTGTTTATAGAGTTTTGCAGTTCCTTTTTCTATTAATTTCAAATATCATTGCAGCATGGGCTAATAATATACATGCTCCTTTTTACATTTACTTAAGCTTATTCTTTGGGCTATTTTAGAGAATGTCCTACATGCAGCTGAAAAGAATATGTATTGTGATGTTACTGGATGGAACACTCTGTAAACATCTACTAAGTCCATTTAGATCAGTTCTTATATTTCTTTGCTGAATTTTTTTTGTCTAGTTTACTTACCTCTTTGTGGCAATGGGTATTAATTATTTAATTTGTTATGTGATCTGTTATAATTGTTTAATTTCTTATTTAACTTTTCATGTCTATTAATATTTGCTTTATATATTTCTCTCAAACTTGATGCATACATATTTATGATTGTTATCGTTTCCTCTTAGAGTTTTTCCCTAACAAGTATGTACTGACCTTTTTAAATCTCCTTTGAACATCCTTGGTTTGAAGTTCACAGTGTCTGCAAGCACAATAGCTACACCTCCCTTTTTTCTGGGTTTCTGGTACATGGAGTATGGTTTCCCATCATTTGACTTTTAGTCTGTGAATTTCTTTTTGAGTTAAATGTGTTTCATATATATAGCACATTTTTGGATTTTGTTTCTTGATCCATTCTGCCAGTCTATTTCCTTTGATTTACATTGGTGGCCATAACTGGTATGTACTGGCTTATCTTTATCATGCTATTACCCACAGTTGGTTCTGTGCTTTTCCCCTCTGTTTAATTGCTTGCCCTCCATGGTAGTTTCTTCCTGTTGTTGTTCTTAGAATTGTGATCAGTTTTTATATCTGTCTAGATCATCTTTCAGTACTCTGTATGGTTGGTTTGGTGGTCATGAATTTCTAAAGTTGTTTTTTTCTTTCTTTCGTCTTTTTGAGACAGGGTCTCACTATGCAGTTCAGGCTGGCCTTAAGCTCACTTTGTAACTCAGGCTAGTCTCGAACTCACAACAATCCTCCTGCCTCAGCCTCCCAAGTGCTGGGATTACAGTCTTTTGTTTTTTTCTTTTGGTGATACCAGGGATTGAACTCAAGATCTTGAACTTACCAGGCAAGTGCTTATTCTTATAAGAATATAATGAAGTTGCTCTTTTTATGGAAGTATATTATTTTACCATTAATTTTGAAAGATACTTTTTCAGGGTACTTCAATCTGGGTTGGAAGCTGTTTTCTTCTAGGACTGGAAATACTTTACTCCAAACTCTTTTTGATTTGAGGCTTTGTGTTGAGAAGCCTGCCATGATTCTGATGGACTTTTCTTTCAAGTGATATCCTTTCTTAATCAAACAGCTTTTAAAATTCTGGTCTTGTGCTCAATTTCTGGGATCTTGATTATTGCATGCCTAGGTATAGTTTTATTTTGGTTATGGCTAATTGGAATTCTATATGCCTCACTTACTGTATGTCAGATTCTGTTCCCATGTTTGAGAAATTTTTTGCAGTTACTGCTGCAAATAATCTTACTATGTCATTTTTGTTGACTCCTACTTTTTCATTGACATCTATCAGTCTTATATTGTTTTTCTCCCATTCTCTTACAGCTGTTGAATTGTTGTTTCGTGACTCCTTGTTATTTCTGAGTGATTTTTCTTTTCACAATCACTAACTTTGATCCTATCTTCTAGGTCAGAAAGTCTGTCTTCAGTTTCAATCAAGTGGTTTTTTCCAGTTTTCAGTGGAATTTTTAATTTCCTGGACATATGATTGAATTCATTTTAGATAGTCTATTTTTTCCTGTATTTATCATTTACGGTTTCCATCCTTTTCCTATCATCACCTGATTTTTAATCTATCTCTACTCTAGGTTTGTTGAACAGTTCATTTGTGAATATTGACATTTTTTCTTTTTCCTTTTTAACTTGAGGAATTTTGATATGAGTACCTCTATAGTCTCATAGATTTGTTTCTTTACTTTAGTTGCTATCATCTCAGAAATTTCACGTGTGTGTCTTTCATTTTCTTCTATCTTGTCTCTTGGATCTATTGTGTGGACTAGGGAGACTGCATCTTCCTTCATTGTCTTGTCATTTTCTATTTCAAAAATTTTATTTTTGTTTTCTGTGTTGATACTTGTAAGTTTTTGTAGTAGGTAGTAATATCACTAGTATTATAACCTCTCTAGGAAAAGTCTGCCCCTTTGGGGTATCTTCTGTATGTAGAAGACACTTGGCCTGTGCCTACCCCAAGGTCCTAACTCCCCAGCTAATTAAGAATGAGATGCTGGTATGTTTGACTCAGTCCCCAGTCCTTTGGTGATGGGCTGTGGTGAGGTTAGCTCAGCTTTCTGGTATTGTTACAGAAGGGAGAACACTGATTACAATAGCTATGCCACTGTAGCTAAAGTAGTATAATTAGTAATAATGATATCATCAACACTGTTTAAAAACTGACAAACTGTGGTAGCTATTAATTTTGTACCTTAAACCATGAGAGCAAAATCCACAATTATATAACAGAACTCATCATAAATTGGGAGCTTGTATTCAAAGTGTTCTCCCTTGTTAGAGTGGCTTTATCCTGTGGTGGAGAGATTTACAAAGAATCCTGGATAAAAGATAACTGAAAAGAAAGTAGATGAAGGCTGGAGAACAAAGCATCATCATGCAAACTCTGGGAAACTAGAGAAGGTGGCAGAAGAGAAAGAATGAGGGAGTAAGCAAGGGATTATCTGAGCAAGGTTTCTGGGTGTGTGGGGTGGGATTTGTTCTCTGTGGCTGGAGTCTCCCCACTGTTTGGAGAAGAGGAAAAAAGATAAGAAAAGAAAAAGGAGAGAGAGAGAGAGAGAGAGAGAGAGAGAGAGAGAGAGAGAGAGAGAGAGAGAGGAAGGGAAGGAGGGAGGGCAAGGGAAGAAAGGAGGGAGAGAGAGAGAAGAAGGGGAGGAAGAGGGAGGGAGGGAGGGAGAGAGAGAGAGAGAATAGGGCTGGCCTCACCTGCCTGCTTCTGTTCTGTATGTCTTTGTCCCCACGCACAATGCTGGTTCACCTAGCTTACTACTTTGGACTTTTCCACACTGCTGCCGTTCCCTCTGGTCTCTATCTGCCCACAAAGTTCACCTCAGGTGTGGCAGCAATGAGGGGAGGGGCCCTTCTCCAGCCTCCTGGTTCACCTGGGCCACAGTAGCAGCAATGGGTGGGCCGCCCTCCATGCTATTCCGCTGTTCATTCACCTGGGCTGCAGTGGCAGTGATGGCCCCCTTTGTCCTTAAGCTCTGCAGTGTGGCCCTGCTGGGTTCTCCCAGCAGTTTCCCCCTTGTTTTCCTTTGCTCTTGCCCTGGATTTCCCTCTGTCTGCCTAGCTCTGTGTCCTTACCCAACAGAACCTTCAAGTCTCACTCAGGTCATCATCTTGTCCACCTTTCAGGCTCATCTAAAGCTGACCATAGAGGGCGTGTCTTCCCTCTCCCCAGAACTGCTCTTCCTGGGGCCACACTGCCTGCTACTTTGGCTATGAATGCCGCAGGCTTTGCTCACACAGCTGCTGCCCCACCAGCCCCAAGATAAGAAAGGAAAAAGGAGAGAGGGAGAGGGAGGGAGAGGGTGGGAGGGAGAAGCTAGCCAGAAGCTAGATGCCTGACTTAGATCTGCAGGGTCTCCTCTTAATCAGCAAATCATTGCATGGACACTCAGCTTTCTTCCACCTTAGACTCACAAACTAAAACCCTAGGTGATGGCTGGAACATTTCTAACTTCTAATCTGACACATTTGAGAGTTTTCATCCCTTGTGCAATGTGAATCCCATCTGCTCTTCTAATGAATGAAAATTTAGTTTTATGCAAATGCTTCTGCAGGGATCAACCCTTGTGGGCATCCTCTAGGGACCTTACTCATCAGCTGGTTCTCTGGATCTGCATTTGGAGCCTTCTGGGAGCTTGTAATTGGGCCTGGAAACCGGACAGCTGAAGTGAGTGAAACACACAAACCTGCCACTTGGAATTAAGGAACTTACAGCCCCAGGACCTGAGGGATTAGACTTCAGTGAGAGAGACTCCCTTTCTCCATCTTCCACACTAGACCCACTGCCTATGCCATTACCCCAATAATCTCTGAAGCACAGCCATGTGGAACATCAAGATGCAGGGATCTCCTCTGGGCCATTGTTCATCACCTCAAGCTAGAGGATGTCCTAATTAAGATGGCAGAAGCTCAAGTCTTCTGTACAGCATGGACGGTCAACTTCTTTCTTGTCTGAGAAACACAGCTTCTGCTTCTGTTACTCTGTGTCAGAGAGGTAACAGCCTGGACTTCTGATCCAAATGGATAGGCCTCAAGTTGCAGCTCCTCCATGCTTGGTGGTGGCATGACCCCAGAAAGGCTACCTAACATCTGAGGATTGCAGGTTCCCCTTGTTTAATATGAGATGGGTACACAGTGATGAAATACAGTGGCTAGCACAGAGTAGGGGGACATTATATGTGGGTTTTCTTCTTCCTCTCAAATCTGGGTGCAGCACTGATTCCCTCTCCTGGAGGCAAGAGCCAGGACAAGCAGCCTCGTGCTCAGTGTGAGACCAGGATGAGGCCTTGGGCCCAGGTGTGGTCTCCACTAGGTAAATCTGCAGGGTGCAGTGTCAAAGGGCAGACAGGCAGGCCTGGCAGGAAATGACTGAACTTCTCTAGTGGTTCCAGATCCACATTCCTTGTGCTCAGTCTACTTTCTGGAAACAGCCTGAAGGCAGTCACTAGTATTTCATAGGATCATGGGGGAGGCTGCAAGTCAGGGATTCCTGCATGCTACCTGGCCTCTGTGTCCTTGGCATACACTGAGGTGTTCTGTACCCATCATGTCTAGCATGGTACTCTGATGTCCCTGCTGGTGCTCCCCTCTCCTGCATGTCAATGTCTTGCCCTGACCTCCACTGTGTTACCTTAGTACTTAGACTTTAGCTATGAGCATGCACAGCCCACACTGCTCTCAGACCCCTGAACACCAGCTCCAAAGAGACCCTGGACTCAGACTCATCATCTCAGGAGTTCCCGCAGCAAACAAGCCAGCGGTGGCTGACAATTTCCCACACACAGCGAACCCTACTCTAGAATGCACTGAGCTGCACAAACCAGGCACCTGAGCAAGCAGCTTTACCTGTCCTCCTCCTGTTCCCACCTGGCCAGTCCTTGAGCTATGCTCCTTTTTTTCTCTTGAGTTTAAAGTCATTGGCCACCTAGCTCTGATTGCTACAGGGGCAGATCTTTCTGGAAGGGACCTCAGAAAGTGGTCCACAGGGAGTGCCTGCAGAGTGAGTGTTCAGTGTCTCTAGGGACGCCTTCCCAGAGAACATACTCAAGAATGTGCATGGCTCCCAGCATTTCTGCTCAGGGCTCCCCTGTCACTGAGGCCAGGCTGTGCAGTCCCACAGAGCTCAGTGCTCAGCATCATACCAACCTGGATCTGACTCACCAACCATGTCCACTTCAAGTCATCCTGCTCTCCAAACCCCTGCTCCCTCAACTCTAAAGCAAGAATAAAGACCATGTCTGCCTCCTATTCCTTGGCACCCAAAGAAGTTATAGATGGGAAATACTTAGCTGAGGACCTGACACACAGCAAACACTCAAAACCAAGTGGCCTTGTCTTGGTTACTTTTCTCCCATTGCTGAGACAATGACACCCAAAATTAAGGAAGGACAGGCTTATTTAGCACAGTGTGTGGAGGTTTCAGGCAGTAATCAGCTGGCTCCAAGGCAGGGCGGCACATGGAGCCAGTGGTCCACAGGGAGTGCCTGCAGAGAGGGGCGATAGTTCATGGCAGCATAAGACAGCAAAAGCAACAGAGCAAAAGGGAGAGAGTAAGCCTTTTTCCTCTTCCTTAGAGTGCAAGTAGGCTACCTGCCCTGGCGGGGTCCTCTACACATGGGTGCAGAACCACCTCGGTAAGATTCTCAACTTCTCATGTTAATGCGATGAGTTAATCATAACAGGCCTACTGCTTTTTCCATCACTTCCTGGCTACTTTACTTAGTTAAGTGGATCCTGAATTTCTACACATCTGCTCATATAAGCTGACAGAGCTAATGTAGAGCTACATCCAAAGCTCTTGGATGTAGTTACTTTATTTTTTTTTTTTAGAATGAAAATGGAGGTTTTATTAAATTAGTGACAGTTCACAAAGGCTATATTTCAGCTTAAGTAAAAAACTGAGGAGAAAATGACCATTTGTTTTCCACAAACATAATTCCTTTGGGTATTTAGCAAACTAAAGGAAACTGTCTTTGTTTTGTGTCTATTTCTTAATCAAAACCCTAAATTCACTGCAAGAAATCACGACAGAAAAATCGGCAATATCAAGTCATAGCACTATTACTTGTTACTTATATACACATGTAGTTACTTTAAATGAAGTTGTGGGGGGCCTGCCCATTAGCTCAGTTGTTAAGTGCCTGCTTAAACAAAGCAGTCAGGCTTGGCTTTCTGTGGTTTGATCCCCAAATCCTCAAGCCAAACCAGACCTGTTCTGAGGGCATTCTGAGGCCTCCACAAAAAAAAAAAAAATTAAAACGAAGTTGTGCCCTCAACCCCAAAATATGGATGAGTGGGAAAAGAGATATGAACAGCGGCAAGAACTCCAAGGTTGTGACTTCTGTACAGAAAGAAACAGCAAAGAAGCACATTCAGGAGACCTGAGAGCCAAGATCTCCAGATCTGGCAGGTCCATGGGGGCGGAGGGCGGACTGACCTGGCAGGAGCCCTCCCAGCTATGAGGTGGAGTGACAGGGCCCAGCAAATGCTGAAGGAGAAAGCAATTTAGGACACAAGCTACGTCCCAATAGCCAAAATCCTTTCTAGGAAGATACCTTACAGAAAAGTTGGGGCAGGACAGGGGCCCGAGGAAGGAAGAGGCCCAGACAAAGAGAATGGGTCGGATGTAGTAGTAACTCTCGGGTGGCAAGCCGCTTTAGTTTTGATATTCCATGAAACAGAAGAACTGTGGGCTCTGTTCAGTGGTGAGACCTCTCCCGAGCCACATCATATTCTACAAGTCCAAGCTAACATGTTTCACTGAATAATTAAGTGACTGAAAAAAATCACATTTCATCCAAAGTTATTGAAACACAAAGGAGAAGGAGTGAAGTAATGCTATTATAATGAAGGCACATGAGAAAGTTGTACCAACAAAACAAAAAAGTTTCCAAGCTTTTTCAAAAGAAGTCGAAGGCATGGTGGTGATTTGTATCAGGTATGGTTCCCAGTGGACCGTGCCTTCTGGTACCCAGGACGTGAGGTCCCGCCCGGGGGTGGTCATATGACCTGCTCTGGCCAATCGAAGCTCAGGAGTGGGAAACACGAGGTCTTGGGCAGCATGTGGGAGTTGGGTGCACCATTTGGAAGCAACCAGCTGAGCAGGCTCCTGGGTGTCCTTAGATGAAGGTCCGCTCACCTCACCTGACTCTGTCTCTCCAGCTAAAGGCGTGTGCCTGAGGGAGCCCAGCAAGATGCAGGTAAGGCCACCCCACTGCCCCTAGTCTACCACCATGGCCAGAGGCATTGTATGTTGTTACTGTTTCAAGCCTAAACCTGAACAGAGTTTGATGCACAGGAGTTGATAGATAATATAAACATGAAGGATTAGAAGTGGGTAAAGACATTAAGAAAATTAAGCAAGACAGGAAGACCCGACCTACATTAGAGTAAAATTCATCAGAAGTCAGGCAAAAGATCCCCAGAAAATAAACAGAAATAAAAGCAAATTGTTTCAGGACTAAAATCCCCTAGGAAGCTCACAAAACATGAGCACAATAAACAAAACCTTCAGAGAATGATAATAATGAGAAAACTTTAAAACTTGAAGAAGTAAAAATATTAGAAATGACAAATATTGAAGATTGGCAAAAAGATGCAACATTCCAATGGGTGACATTAAAGACAAAGCAAGGGAACAGAATACACAGGACGGTGATGCCTCCATAAAACATTGTGACATGAAAAGCAATGAGAAATTATGTGTTGAAAGAGCCACCGTGTGCCTAAGAGAGATCCAGGGCCACCAGTGTCCAGGTCTATCTGGGCAATACTGTGAGATTTCAATGGAAAAGAAAAAGATTGTTTTGCTCCACTCCTGCAAGCATGACCCAGGAAAGGGGGTTTCCCATCTAGAATGACAGTGGGGGGTGGTGGAGAGGGGCAGGAAGACCAGCACCCCCTGGGGACAGGCGGCGCGGGTGCAGCGTGGAGTGCGGCCGTGAGGCAGAGCGGAAGCGGAGCCCTCGGCGTGAGCCCCGTCACTCACCCATGTAGGGCTTGGTCCCCGCCACTGAGGAGGCCTTTTCTGCTCCTCTGACAACAGTCGCTATGTTGAAGTCCGTAATGTGAACGTGCCCTGCAACGACAGACACAGCCCAGTGAGTGCTGCAGCGCGGGGCTCTTTCCTCATGCAGCAGAGATCTGTGGTCTGCAAGGCAAGGAGCAGGGAGAAAACTGATATCTGCCTTATAGCAACAGCTGACCCCGTGCTTTAAATCTGTAAACTGGGCTTGACTGCATATACGCATAATCTCAGCGCTCTAGGAGGCTGGGGCAGGAGGACTGCAAGTTCAGTCCCAGGCTCGGCAATTCAGCAAGACTCTCTCAAAACTGAACAGATGGCTGAAGATATGGAAATGTAATTCAGTGGGGAAGACTTGGGTTCAAACCTTAGTACCCAAACTATACACATATGCATTTATTATGCTTGGTTTAGAATGGGAATTTGGTACTATGTGTACATGATCTGTAAACTGTATTTATATCAAGGAGCATGGTTTTTGAAATGTAGAGATCCAAAGTTGAGAGACATAGATATAAAGAAGAAGGTGCCTGGGAGATAAGCCAGAGGTGGCTGCTGGGTCCTGCTCCAGGCTGCAGTGAGAGGACGATGGCTGGGTGGGTGAGCAAGGAGCTGGAGCCACTGTTGCTGCTGCAGTCGGTGAGGCACTTGGCAAGGATAGGGCTCTGTGGATTTAGTGGGGCACAGCAGGGTTGGCTCCATGCTCCATCCACACGGAGTGATGGTAGCCAGAGAGACTCAGGGCAGCCGGGAGCACCACAAGGGGTGCTCAGGAATGGTGAGCGTGGACGGAGGGGAAGAAGGGGGAGGCAGCAGGTATGCGGGCTCTAAAGTGGGTGAAGGGGAGATTGAAGGAAGGAGGAGGGGACAAGATGCAAACCCTGAACTGTCAGCACTTGTCATCTGGAGAATCTGGCCCGAGAGAAGCCTAGCACCAAGCCTCTCCCGACAGTTCTGCCAGGAGCACACTGACTTTGTCTCTCACTGCACTGTGGCAAATGGCTGGCTGGTTTCATCAACCAGCTCGGAGTCTGAGAGCAGTGTTTGGGATGTGGGGTTCAAACCCTTCAGAGGTGTGATCTAACAGGGCAGTAAATATTTACATTGTGAAACATTTATTATAGCAAAAGACACACTGCCCCGAAAAGCATCTCCCTCACATGGCGCACACTCGGGCCCTCCTTCCATTCCCTGCAACTGCTCCAGGAGTCCTGCCTCACAGATGCTTCAGTTGCACTGCTGTGGCTGCCTCCGTGTCCTGGATGGATCAAAACCACTTTTCTTTGTCATTCTGGCTTTGTGGAAAGGCCTGAGGTCACAGGAGCCAGGTCCCATGAGAAGGTGAACAAGGTCATACTGTAGTGCTTAAAGTGACAGAGATCTGTCACGATGCTTTGAAGTTCTTTGAAGGAGGTGAATGGCAATGTGTCCTTTCCTGTAATGTTTTAACAAATTAAAAATTCACTGTTGGGTTGCATCACATCTTGTAGGTAGGTGGCATACAGAATATTTGGGGGACTTGGAGGGTACCCCCAGCAGATATGAGGACACTGCAGCAGGTCTGACAGGGAAGCAGTGAAGTCCAGGCAGGGCCTGCGAGGAGCACCCGACATGATCATCCAGGGTACATGGCAAAGCTACCAGGTGTCAGTGCATGCCCTGCACCATGGGCTCAGCTGCCAGCCTGAGGCATGCACAGCTGCTGTGCTGGGGCCCCTGCCCAGGCCCCAGGTGCTGTGGCAGTGCTACTTCGGTGTACTAATGATCTGTAATACTGTCCAGGTGCTGCAGCAGAACCGGTATTTGCTGGGATGCATACGCCTTTGCCCGTTGTGTTATTCTCCTGCCAAGGAAAGGCTCGAAGCCCTTTTCTGCAGCCAGGCCCCATCCGCCAGGCAGCTCCTCACGTCGCTTCCTCTCCCCCAACACTCAGGTAGCCCTCCCCGGGCTGCACACTGCCCTCACAGCAGCAACACCATGGGAGGCTCTGAGGCCTCTGGGGCTGGCTTCAAGTTGGTCTTCTTCCATTTCTACCCCCCTCAGAACAAATGGCACTGGTGTCACAGCGCAGCTCATCGCTGAGTCAAGTAGCACAGAGTGCGGGTTGGGGTCGCTCTCCACAGCCTCCCTTGCGAGCCTCCTCCACCCTATGCAGTCCTGCCAATTGGTCAGTCATTGTTGCTGTCCTCTGACTTTCCCTGGGCCTATGCAAACACAGCTGAGTATTTGGAACCTGAGTTTCTTTTTAAATGACAAGATCCTATCCATTCTTAAGGGCATTCTTAAGATCGTATTTGCCATTCAATTATTATAGGTGCTTGAATTCAGTGAAACATTCCAACACAGTCCAGAAGTCCACAATAATAGTGGGTTATCTAAAGAAGTTGTTGACTAGAGCTATCCACATACTTTTCTGCTGGATGGTTAAGATTGAGCTAAAGCAAGACCTATCTTTGACAGGACTAAACAGAAAAGGGGGGGATGCAGGGGAAGAACCATTCTGTGTTTGTATAAACAGTAGTTAGGGGCTGGGGAGATGGCTCAGTGGGATAAGTGCTTCCCTGGCAAGTGCAAGGGCCTGAGTTCAATTCCTGGTTCCACAAAAAAAAAAAAAAAAAAAAAAAAAAAAAAAAAGAAAGAAAAGAAAACAGTAGTTAGGATAGATACGCAGTGCTTTGGCATAGTTCTATGAAAAGAAATATATGCACTAGTAGTGTTTAGACAAGATATCTTGTGTGCTTCTTGTGCTATGGATAACCACTGGGATGATAACAGTATAAAAAGCATTAGTTATTGAAACTGCACTATAATTCAGCTTTGGAAAAAAAAAAAGATGGTTATGCAGCTACATTCTCTTAATTCATTGATCAGAGGCATCTGCTCTAATAGTGTTTGTGCATGGAGTATCATGCATGCACCTTGTGCAACAGAAGGCCAGTATGAAAACAATGTGCAATGTATAAATTGTTGAATCTGGCCTAGTGATTTGATTTGGAACTGTCTCATTGCTTCTTGTTCTTCAATAAAAAATAGATTAAAAAAGGCAAAAAAAAAAAAAAAAGAAAGAAAGAAAGAAAGAAAGAAAGAAAGAAAGAAAGAAAGAAAGAAAGAAAGAAAAAGATCATATTTGCACTTAGCTGTGCTCCAGGCCGTCTTCGCAGGTTAGCACTTGCAGGCCCACCTGTGACACAAAGCCTTGCTCACTTCCACAGCCCCAGGGCCTCTGCATTGACCTGGCCTAGGAAAGAGACTCAAGGAGGGTTCCCATCTGACCAACTGACCACCCAAATGAAAGGCTGAACTCAGGGGCCTCACATGTAAATCAGCTGCCCTCCTTCATGCTTTATGTGTGCATGGCATTCATGGGGTGATGCACACTCCTTTTGGAGGCTGCAGCAATGTCACTTTTTCAGATGGTCCGACCCAGGTTCCCTTTATGTGCTTTTTAAAATCACTTAGGCCACTGTCACCACTGGCAGCTGGAACCTGGGCTATTTTCTGAGTATGAAAATCATGACACCATGTGACTGAGAGCTGTATTCTTTTCCATCTGTGCAGGAATTCTTTGCTGAGCACCTATTATCTGTGCTGATGGTGGGAACAGGGTTGGAACTGCCTCTGCTGAATACTGCTCAGTTATGGATGTCGTGGAATTGAGGGAGGAGGATGTCCCATACTTCCATCAGGGCTGCAGTTACTGATGCCCCAGATCAGTTCATCATGCCCCAGAAGGTGGGAAGTTCCCTGGAGGCTGGGCTGGGAACCTCCCCGCAGATCTGGGAGAAAGCACCCCAGCCCCCTTGAGGCACCCCCAGTGATCCCTATCTACTGAGCAGCTTCTCTTCCCTGATTGATCCTGTGAAGAAATGTTTCACAAATGGGTGAGGGCTCAGCAGCAGCCTGAGACAGCTGCCTCTCTGGGACCTATCTAGCAGGTCACAGCTGGGGAGAGGATGAGGCCATTTCAAGGGGACAGTCAGCCCTGAGTGGCTGGCCTTGCTCAGGTGGAATGGATCCCTCCAGATCTGTTGTCTGGAGGCTGCTGCGATGGCTCCCAGGACTCCCTGGGAATCTGTTGGGCCGGCACAGAGATAGTGCCCCTGAGAAGAGCAGACCAGGGGCCAGGCTGGGATACCTGTAGGCATCAGCCTGCCATCCCAGCCCCCTCTGGCATCACACTTGAATTTGGGGGACATCTCACTTGAATGTCCATTGCATCTCAGCTGCAGGACAGGATCCACAGCATGCCTGAGCCTGAGGTCAGGAGAGATGAGGGAGCTGGAAGCCTGCCTGGGGGAGAGGACGCCTGGAGCTGTGAGCCCAGCTGTCTTGCCATGGTCGTGGTGTCCCCAGCTCCCCTGCACTCACTGCTAAAAATAACTGTGCTTCTGAGGCCTCTGAGTGGCTCACAGCACTGGTGCCCAACCTCCCCTGGGGCCACGCAGAACTACTCTTTCCCTCCCTCTTATCTTCATGGAGATCACAGTGGCTTATCGCAGAACCACAGCAAAAAAGGAAAAGAAATACAATCAGATGCCACACATAAGCGCAGCCGAGCTTTTCCGGGCTTCTGGCAGCAGGAGGACTGGCTGCTTGCAGAGCAAACCTTTGTCTGATAAAGGCTGAAGGAACCCTGGGATTTTTTCTGTTCTGGTGGGCTGGGTTTGTGCCTGTGTCCTGGCTATGAGATGGGGACATCTGCCTACTCCAGGCAGCCCTGGTTCAAAGGGAAACAGCACAGTGGAAATTGGATGAGCCTGTGCTGTAGGGAGCTGAGCCACTTGGCTGAGATAGGGTGGGACATGCCTGTCCCCATGCCTTCCAGCAGTCTCCCTGGACCCACTGTGACCCCATAAAGCCTACCCCCATTCATGTGCTGTCTGAGGCCCCAGGGAGACCACTTGTCTCCAAGGGCCTTGGAGAACACTTTGAGTTCCTTTCACCTTTTCCTGACTTCAGTGGCTCTCAATGCCATTGGACTAGATTGCTGGCCAGTAGGTTGTGGGCAGGGCCCTGGCCACTGGGCTGACACATGTGCTGCCCACGGCTGTGCTGAGGACATGATTTGACAGCAGCTCTGAAGCTCCATTCTTTTCCTAGCCTGCACTGTGATTCCCTAAGGTGCCACCCAGGACACCATGGTCTAGTGCTTGCGTCTTCTCCTGCCTCTCTGTCAGCTACCTGCTGTGTCATAAGGGAAGCAGAAGCCCCCATCTGACTCTTCTATAGTTCAGGCCTGGACCAGGTACAGGTTCTGCGGATGGGATGCACTCAGGACAACCTGCGGCCTCTTCCCGGAAGAGAACCCAAGGCTGAGTGGGCTCCAGGCACTACCTGGCCAAATGCTTACTTTCTGGTCACCTTTCATAACATGAGCAGCTGAAGCCCTGACTTTCCAGCTAAGGACCCAGGCTGAACTTTGACCCCAGGCAAGTTTCTGATACATGCCTCATCAAGCCCTGCCACGCCTTTCTCTTGGATTGCCCAGCAATAGCGCCCCTGCTGCCAGGGCACAGGGTGGCAGGACCATTGCTTTCTGTGCACCCCAATGCAGGAGGGACCCTCACCAGGTGTCTGTGGCTTGGGAATCTAGTCTAGCCTGGGAGCACTGAATGCTAGGGTAGCCCTCAGGCTGGGCTGGAATCAGGACTTGGCCCCAGGGGAAACAGGGGAGGAAGGACTGTCACACCGACTGTGACTTCCACACACACCATCTAGGGTGAGCACACAGCTGGCCCTTGGGCCACAGAAGGTAGCTGCGACAGCTATCACCACACACTGGGAGGGTATGGAAGATAGGGCTGCATTTCTTACTGTCTACAGCCTGGGAAAGCCAAGGTCAAGGCCCTTGAGCAGCGGAAACTCAGGTCCTTTGCAGTGGGGAGGACATATGTGTTCTGTGGGTGCAGCCCTGTGTTACCAGCTGTCAAGGTCCTGGTCAGCTGGTGACTCCCACGGTACCCTCCTGCAGGCTGTGGAGGAGACTGAGCTTCTGTGAGGCTCTGCAGACCCCCTGGGCCCAGGGTCCAACATGGGCCAGTCTCTCCCAGGAAGCCCACCTTCCACATGCCTGGCTTCCATACCTTTGGCTCTCCTGGTGCCCGTCAGTGGTCCCGCTGGGCCACATTCACTGGTCGGGTTTCTGTCCTTGCTTCATCCCTGGATAAGGCCTTAATATGACTATAAAAGTACCCCAGGATAGTTGAGGGAGAGCTGGGTGGTCCTGGAAGGATGCACTGACGCTCAGTGGGTGATAGGCAGGCACACTGGGAGCCATCACCTAGAGCACGAGCTCCTTGGCGACAGAGGCCGTGCATCCCACCATCATAGGCACAAGGCTGGCTGGTGATACATCTGCCACCACAAGGCAGGGATACTTCTGGAATAGGGAAGGGCATGGGGATCAGCTCCTATGTGGTATCTATCAGTGAGCTCCGAACTGGAGACCCAGGGCCCTATGCAAAGCTTCCCCTGTGGCACTGACTCCCATCCCTTCTGGTCTCCTATGTAGTCTTAGCACTTCGAAGGGAGAAGACCTAGCAGCCCCCATGCCAGGGTCCCGGCAGCCTCCATCAATGTTTTCCACTAGCGCTCCCGGACAGCATCGGTATGTGACCCCTTGGTACTTGTCCCTCTCTGGATCATCTTGGAAGCCCTGGGACTCCACAGTGCTCACCTGAATTTGGGTTTGGCCATGTGACTTGCTGTGTAAATTGGGATGTGGCCAGAGCTGTGGGGTGTGGCTGTCCCTGCTCCTGCTTTTGTATGACTAGGAGAAAGCCAGCCAGGTAAGCCCCCAGAGCAGGATCAGGAGGTGCAGGCCCACCTGCAGCTGGCCAAGGGAGCTGAGCCTTGGGCCTGTCAGGGAGTCCAGCCCACCCAACTCAGGGTGACCGCCACACTGGGAAAAACCCAGCCGGGCTCCATCGGAGCCCTTCACCCCACGACCTGGAGACCACAGGCTGTTGCTTGTGTCCATCCCAAGGCCAGGAGGCTAAGCAGGCATCAGAGCAGAGAAGGACATGCAGGTGCAGGGACTTTCTGTAGCTAGTAGGTCTGAGTGTGACAACAAAACATGAGTGTGTTTAGGAGGTGTGATCAGGATCCAGGGAATGTACAAAAAATTGTATTGAAGGAAGACACATTGTAGTGAAGCCCCTCCGAGTCCTCATCTTTGATTCAAAAATGCTCTTGCCGCTTTCTGCAGCAGTCCTGGTGTCCTCCCTCATGGGTGTCTCTAGCTGCCCTGCTCTGGAAGCCTCGCTGACCTTGGTCCATCTAGAACTTCCCTTTCATGATCATTTTGACTTTGAGGAAAGGCTAGAAGTAATGCAGTGCCAGTCTGAAGGAATAGGGTAGCTGAGGACACTGTGTCAGGTTTCTGCAAGCCTGCCTTCCTGATGGATGGCTCTGAGCAGCAGCATTCACTGTCTTTTTGCTCCCACCTTGTAAAGACACCCAGGAAAGAGGACTTCCAGGCCCGTCCCAGAGCCTGGCCAGAACACTGGATGAGAGCATTTGAACTGAGCTTGAGGCAGCCTTGGGTGGTGTGTCTTCTATTGTAAGACTTCTAAAATTTAAATATTCACTATATATACTTTTTTCTTTTTTTTTTTTTTTTTTGTGGAACTGAGGATTGAACTCAGGCCCTTGCACTTGCTAAGGAAGTGCTTATTCTACTGAGCTATCTCCTGGCCCCAAAGGAAGTGGAGGAAGGCAGCTAGTGCCAGAGCCTCTGAAGGTCTCCTCCAAAGGTACTGTGCCCTTGAGGGTTTTTTTTTTTTTTTTTTTTTTTTTTTTTGCGGTATCGGGCATTGGACTCAGGAACCTGCACTTGACTGGCAAGCACTTTTTGTACTGAGCTATCTCCCTGGCCTCACTGTGTATTTTGATCATGCCTCAGAGCTAATGTTTTTATTTCACTGGAAACAGGCTCATCAGCTTGTTCTCTGAGGCAAAACACTAAAAAACCCAATGACAGGGCCTTTAGGTAGTGGCAGGGAGTCCCCATGGTGGACGTCACCTTGGAGAGTGAGTACCGTAGGTGGAGGATGCCAGTGTAAGTGAGCCCATGACCCACGTAGGCGCAGGCAGGGGTGCCCCGCACTTCACTCAATGGGGAGCACCCCAGAGAATGACCAGAGATGCATACAATTACATTCTTGCCAAGGGACCTAAAAGCCATCACATTCCTCATGTAGTCACCAGCTTGAGGATGGCAGTTATGAGTTTTCACCCAACCTCTGGCCATGGTGCTTGTGGAGCTGCAAGGTCCCAGGAGATCCATGGCTGGCTTTGGGGACAATACCTGAGTGGGTTTTGTCTGCAGGGGAAGGTGTGAAAATGACAGCTGGAGCTGTTGGCAGAAAGAATAGAACTGGCCTTCAGGAGGCCTTCCTGGTCCACCAAGTGCCCAGGTGGGCAGGGGAGAGCCTTAGGGGATCCTGCCTGGCCATGGCTGGAGTGCTCTGGCTCTGTAGCCCCACCCGAGCCCTCAGCCAGCCCCAGGAGCCTGCTGGGGCCCAGCCCACCCCTCCCATCTTTGCCCTCTGTTGTGCCTCCAATGATTCCTCTCTGCAACGTGGGTGCTGGGGATGCAGATTCCAGACCCCCAGCTCCTTGGGAAAGAGCTGCATTTGAAGATAAGGTATTTAAAGAAAGGATTAAAAGGAGGTCACAAGGGCAGCCCTGGTCCCATCTTCCTGGAGTCCTTAGAGGAGATGAGGTTACAGATCACACAGAGGGACCCATGTGAGGACTCGGGGAAGATGCACCTTGCTGACTTCTAAGTCTTAGATGTGCCAGAAGTGAGCATTTGTGTGTTAAGCCTCAGGTCCCCAGGCCATGGGCCCTTGCTATGGTGGCCTTGGCAGGTGACATACCTGGTTTCTGATGGGTGTGATCTGCTCATTCTGGGCCATTTTTCCAACCACCAGCTCTAGTGACTGCCCCAAACCCCAGTGGACATTTATTCTGTGGTTGCCATGTGTAGAGGACCACCTGAGCAGCTCTCCTTGAAAGAAGAGCAACTCTCTCCATTTTGACTGAGCCTAACCCTATTTCACTGTATTGATATGTACAGAGCTGGCTAGGGCTTCTCTTTATCCTTTCAGTCAGCCTTAAGCAATGTATACTGGTCTAGCTGAGATGCTGGTGATAGTCTTTGAAGGTGGCATGCATGGTTTCCTGGTAATCTGCTGCTCTTTAATGTGAGCTGGGTTGAGACAGGACAGTAGAGCTAAAGCTCCACACCATCAGCTGGGATCAAGCCTCGAGACAGAGGCTATGACTTCTTAGGGCTTGAAAGACTACATCAAAGCTGAAGCACCAGCCCCCCAAAACGTTAGATACTATCTCAATGGCATAATAGTATAATGCAGATTACTCTGTCTGTAAACCCTCTCTGTATATGGCAGAGGTAATGTAGACCACTTAGCTCAGCTCACAGTAGTCAGCTACTTCCCACAGTTCTCAGTCAATCCTCCTTAGGCTACTCCTCCTCCACTGAATAAAATCTGGGTGAGGCCCTGGGTAGCTCTCTTTGTTCTGGAAAGCCAGCTTTGTGGCTGGACTGAGAGTAATGACTCCCCTGTGATTGAAAATATAGCTTAGTGTCTTTATTTTCCCTGTGGGTTGCGGGTTTTTTTCATTTATTTTTATTTTATTAAAATACAAATGTCAATCAGATAGTTTCAAGACACCTTAACCATACAGATTCGATGAATTAATACATTGCAAACTGTTCTCATAACGTTTTGGTATTGTACAAGGTGCATACATGATATTATATTTGCAGATATTATTTTAGCAGATATCTCTTATCAGCGAATTAAGAGTGTAGCTGCTTACTTATCTTATTTTTTATACCTGAATTATATCAAAAATTCAATAATTATTTACCTAGTGGATGACCATAGTACTAAAAGCCGACATAATGTCCTGTCCAACCATTATTGCACATCTTGCCTCTCATAGAATTATGTAGAAGCACAGCGTTATCTATCCCAACTGTACTGTCGATACACACACATCATGATTTTTTCTTTCTACACCCCTTCCTTTGTCTACACCTGTCAAAAGTGGGCACTCCATTGACATTCAACTAACTTAGGTGCTTGAACTCGACACCACAATCCAACACAGTCCCCACTGATTGTGGGTTGCATTTTGAAAGTGGTAGATTGGAATTAACTTGATGGGATTCCAACAACGTAACTTGGGGATTACAAATATTGGCTTCTTGGACTGAAATGAGGACCTGGAAGTGACTTCTACTGCCATGGTCCTCTGGTAAACCCAAACCACTGAACTCCAGAATCTAACACAGAACCCGGAGGGGTAGCTCTGCCAGGTAGGACAGGGCTGCCTGGGGCTCTACCAAGGGTAGACATGGCACCTCATGCTTGTGATGTGGTCCTCAGAAGACCCCTGTCGCCCTCACAGAGGAGCAGTGGATACTCCATGTCTCAGGCACACCTCCAGGCTGACCTGAGACGGTGTCCAGGGGGCCAAGAAGTGGGGACCACTTTTCTGTCATGACACCGAGGAAAAGAGAGGTGAGTGGTTCTGAGTCACGGTTCCCACCCCTGTCCCTGCTGTCCCCTGCTGTCCCAAAGCAGGAGATGAACAGAAGGGCTGCAGAGCCCAGACCACCCCAGGGGCTTGACTTCACTCATCAGGTGGGTACACAATGCAGACATGGCTTTGATGCCCACCACCCACCAGGATGGGAGCAGCAGAGGCCTTGTGTGTCTGTGCTGGCCTCCAGCTCACCACCCTCTGCTGCTTCATATCCCATGCCTCCCACAGCAGCATTCCCCAGGGAGTCCCCAGCTTACCATGCTCATCCAGCAGGATGTTGTCTGGCTTGATGTCCCTGGAAGAGAAAACAGAGAAGCAGGCGTTGTGATCCAGGGCTCAGCTACAGCATGCTGCTGCCCACCCTTGGAGCTCTCAGGTGAGACGGGAGAGTCGGCATGCTAATGGAGTCCTGGAGAGAGAGTCTTACTTTTTTTTTTCTGACCTGCAACTGCAAGCAGATTGTTTGAATATTGTTTTACTAAATATTTTGAATTTTTGACGCCTCTCTTGTAAGTATCCTAAAAACTCTCAACCTGTACACTGTGCTTTTCTAGTAGAAACTGGAAGGCATGTGTGGTCTGTGTCAGTCGGCAGAGGGATGCACCTGCCTTGAGGATGCCCGGTGCCCCAGGCAGGGACAGGGACTCAGAGGCCAGCACATGGGAGTCCTCCTGCCAAGTCCATAGCTGGGCCTGTTTTTTTTTTTTTTTTTTTCATTTGTGTATTTGGCACAAGGTCTCACTATGCAGATGGGATTCATAGTGATCCTCCTGTTTTTAGCCTCCCAGTGCTGGGATTACAGGCATGCACCCCCACGCCCAGACTCTGTCGCTGGATCAGCACACCCCACAAGTGGAGCCAGTACATCATGTGGGACTGCAGATTGAACCCTGGTCCCCGTGCTTGCCAAAGTAGGTGCTTTGTCCACTGAGCTATCTCATCTGGCCCTGGCTTTGTGTTTGTGCTCTGTAAGCTTAGAATGTTTTTATATCTTTAAAAGGCTGTAAAAACAAAATAGCACACACACACACGGAGACACACAGAGACACACAGACACACACACACACACACACACACACACACACACCTGAAAGGAATATACCACAGGGATGGATATAGCCATGAAGTCCTGAAGTTCTACTCTTTGGCCCTTTGTGATGAGCATTTTACACAGTCATCTATGTGGTGACATTGGAGCCCCAGGCCACCAGTGTAGCACCAGACCTGTACTTTCCACAAAGCACTTAATTTTTTTCAACACTAGGGGTTGAACCTCAGGGCCTTCGTACTGAGCTACACTCAACCCCTTTTTAATAATTTATTTTGAGACAGGGTCTTAGTAAGTTGCTGAGTTGCCCTGGTTGGCTTCCATTTATGAACCCCCTGCCTCATCCTCCTGGAGTACTGAGACTAAGCGTGGGCCACCATGCCCAGCTTCCAAGGTGGGGGCTCTGCTCTGTGCCCATCTGCACCAGGTACAGTGCTGGCCACTGTGAAGGAAGGCGGGGTATAGGCCAGCACAGAAAGGGAAAGACACACTGGACAGGCTCAGCCCTGACCTGGCTGCAGGTGCGCACTCTGGGTCGGACATGGGCTGTAAACATACACGCTGCACATGCTCATTTATAATAAATGCCAACACAAGTGAGACTAATGACAGCTTTCTAGGCAATAAAGAGCAATCACCCAGAGTTTATCAAATGTTCATTCTGCCTGAGAACACACTGAGATTGTCTGTAATAAGCCAAATGCTGTCTTCCTGGGGAGGAAAAAAACAGCCTATGTGTTTAAACTTTTTGTCTCGTCGTGACTTACTGAGCCCAGGAATCTGCTGAGAAAATGGGCCCCTGCTGCCAACTGCACAAAGCATCTTCTACAAACAAGGATGCTGTGGGTTGGTGACCAGGGAGTCCTGTGGAGGCAGGGACCCGAGGAGGGACACAGTCAGAGCAAGAGGAGAAGCCCCTCCTCCTCTTGAGGAGCCACTCTAAGGCAGAACAGCTCCTGGCAGGGAGAATAAAAGGAAGCAGCAAGTGTCCATCTCACCCTTTACAGCTTCATGGGGTGGGGGTGACCTTGAATGCAGGGCAGAGATAGGGGAGGTGGTGGCTGTGGCCGAGGGAGCATGGTTCCCAAGATACCTGCTGGGGCTCAGGAGAGTGCGACCAGGACAGAGGTGGCTCGCTGGAGAACAGATTCCAGAGTACTCACTCTCTGGTGCACTGAGTTCCCCCAGAGTCTCTGTAACTTCATAAAAGGGCCTTGTTTGGAAATGGGTATTCAGAGGTATAATTAGGCAAAGACAGGAAGATAAAATTATCCTGGATTCAGGGCAGGCCCCCAATCCAATGACTTAGGTCTTTACAGAAAAAAGCGGGTCCAGATTTGGACACAGGAGAAGGCAGCCAAGTGGAGACAGAGCAGAGCTCAGAGAAAAGCAGCCAAGATGCAAGCTGAGGTCAGAGGCAACTGTCTCTGAGAAGGCCCTGAGGATAACAACCTTAGCAGCACTTGGACTTCTCCCACATGGCCCTTTTGACCAGCTCAGGAGCTTGTCTACTGTGGGATGCCTCTCAGAAGAGTGAAGTCCTGCTGGACTCTCCAAGGCCAGGCAGAGTGGGTTCTGCACAACCAGGAAGCAGATTCTGATTTTGCAACACAAGCAGCAGATGACCAAGAGGAGAAATGGCCAATGACATGTGTGCAGACAGCTCCAACAGCCAGTGACACTGACGAGATGTCATGTCTGCAACCCTGCTGCTCTGTGTGAGACTCTGCCCTGGCAGAATGGAGGTGTGCAAGACCAGAGTTGCCACAAGGGAGTGGGCCCCGTGGTTAGGACACGTGCTCCCTCTAGGAGTTGAGTGTGGACTCTAGCTAGTGGGTAGTGAGAAAGTGGGGACATTAGTTCTACAGCCACAAGGATGAATTCTGCCAAGTACTGGGAGAGCTTGGAGAAAACAGGGGCATGTGGTTAACAGACTGGGGACACTTCAGGCAAGTTCCCAGGAGACCAGCGCTTGTGCTCCTGGCTGGATGACATCAGCATGGTACTGGTAATTAGGTATGTAGCAAGAGACAACAATTGCCTAGCCAAGTGCCTTGTGCATCTTTTTCTGGGTCTCATTCTGAGTTTTTATTTTCAAAAGCTTTTTCTTTTTGGAACAAGGTTTGGTTATGCAGTTCAGGCTGGCCTTAAACTCATAATATATCTTGGGCTGGCCTCAAACTCATGGCCATCCTCCTGCCTCAGCCTCCTGAGTGCTGGGATTGCAAGCATGCACCACTATGCCTGATTTCATTTTCTTTAACTTGAAAATGGGCAGAATAGCAGCTTCTTCCCAGTGACTGAGTGTTGGAGTGATGGCACTGGTACAATGCTCAGCTCAGCTCCCAGTGTGAGAAGTGTGGAAAGATGGGACCACTCTCAGAGGTGCTCAGGAGAGCTCCGGCAATGTCTTGAATGTCCATCAGAGTGAATGAGGTTGCTATCCTGGAGCCCCTGGGGTTGATTCCCACAGAGCCCTGTGCAGGAGAGGAGGTCTTGGAGCCATCCAAATAAGAAGAGTATTGCATGGGCAGAGTCCTACCAGAGCTCTTCCTTCAGCTGTCCGCGACCATGTCCCTCAGCCTGTTTTCCACACTGACCCTATCACAGGCTTCCAGCATCATCCTGCCGAACGCCAGGGCTCCTGCCTCTGGAAAGGGCACCTCAGGCCCCATGTGGATGGAGGAGGCAGTGATGATGTTATCTGAGGATGGCCATGATTTCAGAGCTGGGCAGGCTGATACTGCAACAGTGGAAAGTAGACAGGGAAGACCGTAAACCCTGGTTCTATTCCCTGCTTCAAATCAAACAGCATAAGCCATGGACTGGGCTACTTTCAAAGCAGATGCCAGAGAGGGCTCTGAGGACAGGTCTGCCAGTGTCCCTTGTGGAGGCTTCTTAGATCCCGTGCTGGTCATCTCCTACAGCCATGAAGATTTACCACACCGTGGGGACTAGAGCTCATGGCCTGCTGAGCCTGGGTTGCACGTTGGGCAATAACACCTACCCTGGGGGGGGGGCTCAGTGAGGTATCACTGAGATGCTTCTTGTGACAGTGACCAGCCCAGGGCCAGGCACAGAGATGAGGTTGCTATTAGAAGGGACTGACACCTGTCAGTGCTGGGGTCCAGCCGAGAGCCTGGGCACTGAGGGAGGTGACAGATGCATTTGGTGGGGCTTGGGGAGTTTCAGGATGCCCTTGGCTGTGCTCTCACTTGGTCGGCCAGCATGGGATGAGCTAATGAGGGAGAGCTGCTGAGGCTGGCCCTCAGCCTTTGGAACCTACCAGCTTGGTGTGCATCCTCCTGCAAGAAGCCGGGTTAGCAGTTCAATAGGGGCAGCATCACTCACTGCTCCTCGGGCCGCTCTTCTTCCGCTGTTCCCTACCCTGTGTCCATGGTGGGCAGAGAATGGGCACAAGGCACAGACAGGCAGTACAGAGGATGCTAACAGCTGATCATAATTCTTGCTTGCCGGGTGTCACTTGGAGCACATCTGGTGGTGTGGAGCAGGCTGCCTGGTGCTGCTGGCTGCAGGGATGTTCTCTATGTCATGTCTCTTAACCCTGACATGGCCTTCAGAGGCCAGCAGTCAGGGATGAAGACAACTGCCCAGAGAAGGTCAATAATGTACTAGGGCTCCCTTGAGACCTTTTGGGGAACAAATGCTCACAATAACCTGACCTCAAAGATCACCTTGACTGTGACACTGACCCCAGATCTCGGGGCCAGTGGCTCGCGGCCCTCCTCACTCCCCACCTACCCTGCCTGTGCAGCCCTAGTGCCCTAATGTTCACCGTGCTACTCCTTCTCCCGAGACACAGCCCTGGGCATCGAGCCCCACTCCCTCCCTCCGTATCCTCCATCTCTCTGGTCTTCCTATCACAGCAGTGCTGTCACCCTCTCTTGGGCCACCTCAGAGCCAGGTAGAGTCCTGCGTTGCTCAAAGAGGGGGTATGTGTGAGGAGAGGAGTAGCTTGGTGTCTGCCTTGGTGGGAGCACCGTGGAGTACAGCAAAAGGGGAGAGGACTGGGTGGGGAGGGGAAGCGGTGAGAAAAGAATTATTCAGCTATTAGAGAAGATAAATTCAAGGCTTTTATAGGTAATGGATGTACTGGCAAGTGAAATGAATCAGACCCACATGTGAAAACATACTGTCTCCCCAGTGTGGGAATCTGAAAGGGCAAATAACATCTGAAATGGACAACAGATGTTGTGAAAGGGAAAGAATCTGTTCAATGGGTAGGAACAGGTGGGCTGAGGGATGGGACAGAGGAAGACTGGAAAGAGATATATTCATGTATACATGTAGGATAATTTGGATAACTGTACTGATTTCTGCTGGCCTATTGAAAGGAACAGTAAATACTTATTTTTTTTAAAAAAAAAGCTTTAAATTTTTCTTTTTAATTTCTTATAACTTGATATTTTAAACCAATTTTGCAGGTTTATATCTGGTAACCTAAACAACTAATTTGAACATAACATCATGCAATACAGCAACCATTGTCCAATTTCTATTACTTTATTTAATGAAATTTTTTGTGTTTGAATGCTTCTCTTCTCTACCACTTTGTAATCTTTGAAAAAAAAAAAAAAAGACATGTTCTATCCACAGCCCCAACTCCAAGTGGAGAGTACAATCTTTACTATAAACACGTGCTAACAAAAATGAAAATTTAAAATAAAAAAGTTTTTAGAAAGTAAATTTTAAAAAAAGAGACCCAAGCTCACTCAGTCTTACCACATGCCTTGTTAGGACACCAAAATCTCCAGAAATACTGGCCTCTCCATACCAGATGCCCCAACCTCCAGATCCTTCAGCTAAATAAACCTCTGTAAGTCACTTAGGTGGTGACAGGCATTCAGTTAGAGCACCAGAATGTAGAATAAGCCAGGCAAGGAGAAAGGCCACCCTGGGCCCACTTGGGTGGATGGTTTTGGAATTCGCCTCCAACCTCAGCATAGGCTCATTATAATGCAAGGCTCTGGGGACCACCCTGTCCCTCATTCCTCTAGGAACCAGACTTCAGTGGCTGAGTCCTGCAGGTTCCCTGAAGGCCAGGTGTGTTCATCCTGACTGACATGACGGGGCCAAGGGAGAAGTGGTGAATCACTTCCAGATTTACTGCATAAGTGTGTGAGAGTTGGGCTGGGGGTTCCCTCACACGCTGGGTCCAGATCAGTGAGAGAGGAGACAGGAACACGCGCCACAGCTGGCCCTGGCAGGGCCTGTGGTGGGTCCCTGGAAGAATGGCTATCCTTTCCTTGATGTTCCCAGGAATGTGGGAGTCCCAGTTAGAAAGCAGAGTATGTTGAAGACATCAGAGTGTTAATATTTTAAGAGCTGCTATTTTAAGGGCCCCATCTCTCTGAGTATCACCCAATGGGGCTTCAAGTATCAACCAAAAGGCATGAGTGTCACATAGTCCTAGACCATTAGGGCTGCAAGGGATGTTACCAGGCACCAACTGCCCCTTGGTCTCTGAGGTTTTTGGAGCTGCAGTCTATAAAGTGAGCTCATCTACCAGAAGGGCTGGGGTGGGAACACAATGCAGCTGTGCTGACAGCAGCCAGCCTAGGCCTGTGGACACCGAGGGCTCTTTGGGCAGCAGATGTGAATGCTAAGGGCAGCGTCAGGGAATGCAGTGCAGCAATACAGCAGCCAGCCAAGGCCTGTGTTTGCCAACAGCTCTGGGACACAGCAGATATGAGCACTAAGGGGAAATGCCAGCTCGTGGAGGGGGCCACGCATGGAGGTTCCAATGCTTTCCTCGGGCTGCTGAGGATCAGTCTGCTCAGGGTGATCCCACAGGTGGCCCTGCACCCTCTGGTGTTTCCCTCCTTAGGGAGGATGTCGGTGAGAGGGGAGGAGGCGGACACCCTGCAGGAGCGAGGTGTCCTCTGGCCCACACTGGCCAGGCTGCGGGCATAGTGCTTGAATGCACAAGCATGGACTTTCACTCTACCCTGCTTCCTAGAGGAGGCCACTACTCTCATGTTACAGATAAAGATTCTGACCCCCAGAGTTTCAAGCCCTACTGCGAGTCACCCAATGGCCTACTCATTTTATGTGTCCATGGGGCCGGATCCAGTTTCCAGCTATTTGGTCAAATGTGACTGTGAGTGTGGTATGTTTGGGTGGGATTCACATCTAATCTCTAAACTCTGAGGAACCTCAGTTGCCCTCTATCCTATGGGTGGGTCATATCTAATCAGCTGAAAAGCCTCCATAGAAAGAAGGGGATGGAGGGCAGGGGAAGGGGAGATGAAAAGTGTCGAGATGCGATAGGAGTAGACACTTCCTCACGACAAAGGTGTCTGTTTTGTATCTTAAACATGTACTAACAGAAAAAAGAAAAACATGATCAGCACTTGCTGCATGTGTTCCCAAGCTGCACATGTGTGTGGAATGCCAGACACTCCAGTTCTGGTGGGACAGATGGCCTTGTGCAGCTCCACAGGTGGGCCTAGTACTGCCCTGAGCCCTCCCACTACACAGCGATCATAGTCACCTACACAGTCCACTCTCAAGCACCACATCACTGAGCCATGAAGGTCAGCAGAAATCACATGCTAATGTTAAAAGATTATGATCTTGTGGGGTGGCATCAGCAGCTGGCCGGGGTGCCCTACACATGGCCTCTGGGCTGGGGGAACTTTCAGTTCTGTCTACTCAAGCATGTGCTATGAGCTGGGAGGGAGCTAGCACTCTTCTAGGTAGGAATGCAAACAGGCAAAAGGAGGCATGGTGTGGCCACTCACACTGCAAGTCCCTCTGCAGGGCCGTCCTGGGGCGGATGCAGTGGGCTACAGGGCATGAAGATGAGGATGAGAAGCACCACTGCGTGGGTGATGCCACCTCCCTGAGGGCTGGGGGCCACCTCCTCTTCTCTGGTCTCATCTCTCATCTGCACCAGGAGGGACTAAGCCCTACTTGTAGGCCATGCAGGATGACAGGATGGAAAGTAAGAGCAGGACTGGATACATAGTGAAGAGGTCTAGGGCAGAACCAACATGTGGGCCTTGCTCAAGAGTGTAAATACTTTCAAGACAACAGGAGCAAAGCAGCAAGCACTAGCAAAGGCTTTGGTGTGTGCTTTCCTGGGTGAGCCACAACCTAGGTAGAGGCCCCTACACACAGAGCACCTCCGCCAGTGCTGGCTGTGAAGGTAGGGGTCCCCCCACACACACACATGACAAGGACATTGATGAGGAGTCACTGGATCAAGCTTGCCTTGGTGAGCGGTGCAGGATGCCCTGACATTTCTATGCCGCGGTCAGTCAGGGCAGCAGTAAAGCTCCTGTACCTTTTCCCAGTAGAGGCTTCCATTCCATAATGCAACTCTGAGAGGCCATCTGTGTTTTCTGGGTGGTGCTGGAAAGGCCCGTGGGAGGGGCCTGCATTCAGGGCATGCAGGTGCAGGGCACTGGCTGCTCTGACTGAGCCCAGCCTGGTTCATTTTCATCTATCTCTATTCACCAGAAGACAGATCACAGAACCACAAGTGACCAACTGTAGGATGTGTCTGGCCAGCCATGGCTGCTCCAGAATAGTAAACACATTCAAAGTACGCCGTAGGAAAGAGGCTGGGGCTCCAGGGGTGCTGTATGCACGGGAAGTGTCCCTGCCATCCCAGCATCCTCTGGGCCACTGTGATGTCTTTTCCTTTGTCACAATGGTGGCTCCCACTGGGACCTGAAGAATAACAAAGTCACCCTGGAGCTGCTTGACTTTAGCCCCATTTGGATCCAACCCCAAGGTGATGCCGAATTGTCCTGTAGTGCTGGAGCAGGAGACAGAGAGATGCCACCCCTCAGCAGTTGGCTTTAAGGCACCTAGTTGAGGCTGGGCTTCCATTGGCCCCAGGAGTGCACAAGTGCATGCTGGTCCTGTATGGTCAGCTGGGCCCTATCATAAATTCCCACACCATTGCAACTTGGATAAGAGATACTGCAGGCTGCAAGTCTGAGACCCAGGTGTGGACAGGGCTGGTGCAACCTCAGGGCTCTCTCCCTGGCAAGTGAGCACCATCTTCTGCCTGTTTCCTCCCATAGCATTCCTCTGTGCAGATCTGTGTCCTAATCTGTCCTTCCTATGAGGGCACCAGTTGTGTAGGATGAGGTGACACCCTTATGGCCCCTCTTCATGTAGTGCCCTCTTCAGAGCCTGTCTCCAGAGGCATTGACTTTGGGAGGTCCTGGGGAGAAGGACTCGGCATAAAAAGTTGAGGGACACAATTGAGTTCACAGTGCTTCCTCCCAGAACAATGTGAGCTCCATGCCATTAGGGAGCCCAGGAGAACCCGGGCTCCCTCTATTTAAGGAAGTGATTATGCAGCAGCAAGAAGTTGGGGGTGCCAGAGGACAGGACGAAGGACCAGATACCGGAGCCTGGCAGTCGGGTGTGCTGGGACACACTGGAATCCCAAAACGCAGGAGACTGAGGCAGGAAGATTTGGAGTCTCAAAGAAAAATAAAGACAAATGAATAAGGTAGAGAGAAAGGCTGGGAATAGGGAGAAGGCCACTGGGTAGCCCAGAGGCTGCAGGCGCAGGCTTTGGAGATCGGAGCTCTTCATTCCATGTTCAAAATTCAACAGCAGATAGAGGAGCTGATCCGATCAAGCAGAGGAAGTGCTCATGTTGGGGATCCTGGGAAAAGTCACCTCCAGATCCTGAGCTGCTCTAGACCTGGAGGTGGCCAAGGCCATTGGGTGTCAGGCAGAGACCAAACTGTGGAAGCTCTACTTCTAGACTGTGAAGTCTGAGCTCTACTGCACTGGTCAAGCTCGAAGGGATGAAGTGGGCAGAGCCAGCAGAGTGGATGTGGCAGCTCTTTCTTTTCTGGAGAATTCCGGCCCCAAGTCCCCAGATGTGCTGTTCTTCATAGCGCCTCCCAGTTCACCTTCCTCACAACCACTGGGTTCTTATACCTTCCACGGCTACCTCCATTTCCGCCCAAATCTGGCCACTTCAGAACTCTGTACAGCTCTGGCACTGGAATGGGTGCTCCATAAATGCTTCTCACATAGATTCAGGAGTGGATGTGTGGATGGGTAAGTGGGTAAATGATGGAGCAGCTGGATGGGCAAATGAATAGGTGAACAGGTAAATAAATGTAGATTGACACAGGGACAGATGAATGGGTGGATGGATGAGTAGATGGGTGAATGGATAAATGCACAGTTATGGTGCTGTGATTAACAGCTAGTATCTCTCAAGAGCCTCATGCACTCATGGGTGGTGTTTTGTAAGTGACTGAATTATGGAGCTTGTGGTGGACATGCTGACAGGGGTGGGGTCTGGTCAGAAGTGCAGGTCATAGGAAAGGTGCACCAGTGACAGGATGAAGGCACCTTCCTCAGCGTCCTGCTGTACCTTTGGTCCACCTCTGCACCACCATTGTTTCCTATCTGGGCCCTCTGCTTCCAGGCACCTCGATGCTGCTGCTTCCCCCAGCTTGGTCATTTGGTGGAGAGCACTGTGTCCTGCAGAGGCACCAATCCAACTGCATATTCTCAGCCTTATCGCATGCATTCCCCTCCTGTGGCATCTGAACCAGAAGTACTTGAGCATTCACTGGGCCCCTGGTGATGGGACACAGCAGGGAATAGGAGCAGGAGGCCTGCAGTCCCAGGGAATCTACACTGTGGGCAGGAGGCAGGTTGTTCACTGCAGACAGCAAACAAGTTGCATCCAAACTAGGTGAGAATAACTGAGTTGGAGAGGAGGTGTGTGATAAGTAATTTAATACGTGAATGTGAATGGGCCACTATGCCCGGATATGTGGTCAGACCTTATTCTAGCTGTTTCTAAGTGGGTCTTGAATTAGTGAATTTTAAGTAAAGCAGCTTGCCTTCCACCACGGGGCTCCACAGGTGGAGCCTAATCACACCTCCCATTGCTGTGAGTGACAGCTTGACTTAGAGGGATTGGATCATCTTTGTGGACCTCAGGTGAATAAAATGATGATTTGCCCTCTGACCCAAGGCCCCGAGCTCTCCTAGGGGCTCTCCTAGGCAGAACTCTGCCTCCAATTTTATTTGGCTCATAGCAGAAAACTTGGCATTTATGCTCTGTAGCATGAAATCCTTCGTAAAAATCAGTCTGAATCAGGGGAAGAGATGGAGGCAAGTGGTAGAGAGGAAAAGCCAGGAACGCTAGTCTGCTTGAATCCCCTTCCTCCTGCTGGGGCCTTGGGCTCAAAGTGTGTGGATACAGTTATTACTGTAATGATAGTGACAAAGCTGAAATCTTATTAAATAGTCCACTGATCCAGAAAAGATGGAAGCAGAGCCATCATCTCTTTTTTAAATATCCTGAAAGTTTTGATCTTATATGGGATGAAATATTCATGATGTGCCTTTGGTAGGACAGCAGTATGAAATAGTAATGATGATGTCTCAGGTAGAAATGAGAGTTAAGGGGCAAGAGACACTAGCAATCCTGGGTTGCCTAAGCCTTCAAGTGTGACAGAGAAACCACTCCCATGGAGATGACCAAGGGGACCCACAGCCCTACCTTACTCAGGGGTCAGGAATTCACCAGCACCCACACCAGACCTCTGTGTCTGCATTTCCCGTTCTCCTGCTATTCTCAGGAGTGCCCAGCTCTTTATCTTTGCTTCCTCCAAAGGGAGTCCTTCTGGCTCCAGGGCACAGCTCCTGGGCATGTGGCTGGCCAACTGCTGCCTGCTTTCTACGGTGTTTCCTATTGTCCCACCTGTTGTGCTTGCTTGTCTGTTTCACAAGTGATGGGGCCTGATTCAGGCCTGAAGAGAATGTCTTGTGCGCTGTGGTCGTCTGGGCATGTTCTCCCACTGGAGCAAAGCTGTAACCCCATGGGTGCAGTCCACCACCCTGAAACCGCTCCTCGCTGCCCCATTTTCCATTAATCAGAACTGTGACAACACATATGATAACATGGTTGCAAATATCTAGGTCCACTTCATTCTAGAAAGGCTTGAAAAGTGGCTTAAAGCTCTCACACACACACACACACACAAGTGAAGATAGATTCTATAGTTAGTATTGACAATGATGCTGGGTGGCAGGCCCTGGGCAAGCCCCAGGCAAACATGAGGACCACGCAGTACACAGTATCTGCACCGAGGAGCCTCCCTCTCTGTGTTCCAGGTTGAATCTTGTTTTGTAGATAAAGTTTTATCAAGTCAGTCACTTCCCTTTGTGGATGTGCTGCTGTTCTGGCTGTTTCCATGCTGTGATGACAGAGGTGAGTGATTGCGCCCCTTGAGCAGCACTGCTTCGGGGTGGCCGCATCCTCTCCCTCCCTCCCTCCGTCCCTCCCTCCAGCGTTGTGCCCTCGTCATATTTGCCTTCAGGTGAGAATCAGGCTCAAGATCAACAAAGTCTTTCTCTGATCAAGCCTTGGACAAATCCTCTGTGTCCTCCCTCCAGTCTAACCTTAGCCTTGGGCTCTGTCTTCAGTTTGCCGAGTCCGCTTTTAGCAAGAATCTTGTTGAGTTAGTTTAGTGGGAAATCGCACTCTTGATACACCTGTACATCTGATCAGATTTCTCTCTCATCCATGGCTATATAAGCCTTGGGTTGTTTCCAACAAATCTTGTCATCAGCATCTACCATGTGCCCGCTGCTTTTGATGCCTCCGATTAACAGCTTCCATCCACTGGCTGCTCAGAGGCTGTGAATCCCTACTTGACCCTGTTGTGCTGGAGTTGAGCTCAGTTCTCTTCCTGACACTGGCATAGTGTAGACATCCACCACAGCTGAATGAAGTTGTCTTTACTGTTTCAAAACACTAGACTGACTTTTTAGAATATGATGAGTTCTCATCTGAGGTCCCTGGCCAGTACGTAGTAGAGGCATCAGTCCTCCAACCCAGGTTCAGAGGCAGCAGAACCCAGTGGCTGTGCTCTGAGTCACCTACATCCTCCCACAGGAATCCATGCTCGGAAGCATCTTCCACATTCTAGACCTATGCTTGGACTATGGACTCCAGTGTACTTGCATAAGATTGTTTCTCATCACAGAAGCATAAACAAGCCATACTGTTCATCATTGTTGCCCATGGAGTTCATCACTGATTATTTCACTTCTCAAAAGCATGGCCCAAAGGTCCATTCACCATTCATCTGGTCAGCCATCCACGAGCATGGTGTATTGCTTGGCCCTGTGAGCAGATGCCCTCCTGCAGAGGCTGCGCAACCTGCAGAACACTAAGAACTGTTCCCACTCTGTCACAGCCCCAGAGATGATGGGTCTTCGCTCCTATCTGGGAAATGCCCCTCATGAGATCCAAATGAGGGCTGGTCTGAATGTGCATGAGTGGTCCAGCTGCAGCATCATTAGCCTGGCCACCCACTGCCATCAGTCTTTGCCCCAAACTCTCCTATACAAATGCTGAGAAGACAGCAGGAAGCAGCAGTGTGACTCCTCAGTACAAAGTGGGGTTGGGAGGGCATACATTTGCCTTGCCTGCCCATGAGGGAGGGAAGAGGTGTTCCCACCCTCTGAACCAGAGACTCATGGTAGGCACCAGAGCTGCCTGCCAGAGCAGAGGAGTGGCTTCTGTTCCTGCTTAAGTGACTGCATCAACAGTGAGCCTGCAGGCTGCACCCTGATGCCTAAACTGTGGGGGGAAGAACAGGGACAAGACACTACTTGCAGCTGACTTAGCTTTGGCCCCAGCTAGCCCAGACTTTCCTAGAGCAAGAAGTGCTCTATTTCCCTGTAGAAGTCTAGAGGCAGCCCATGCAGAGCTGGCATCACTGGGTGCCAGAGTGCACCTGCTGTCTTCTGGGGCTAGCTCCTCTTCATGGGCTGGAACTCCAGGCTTCACACCTTCATCAAAGCATCAGGATGGAAAGCGGGTGGAAGAGGTAGGGTGTATAGGAAGGGCCTTAGAACAATTCCTGGATGTTACCTTGGGATATTTCTACCCGGTCCCTTGGCCAGGACCCAGTCCCATTACAGCTAATGCCTTTATGGTAGACATTTAGGTGTGGCATTTATTCTGGACAGCTACATGCCCAGCTACAATTCTATGAATACCTGTGAGGGACAAGTAACATTCTTTGCCCCAGAATGGCAGAGGCAGAGGAAAGCAGAAGGTGATGCCCATCAGCCCAGTATCTGACTACAAAGATGCACAAGTTCTTGGGGGTACATGATCCCACTGAGCTGCTCCCAGGCAAGGGGTGACCCCAGTGTGATTGGAGTGCATTTTCCTGAGAACTGATGGGGATGAAAGGAGGAAGGCCTGCTCTGCAACTCCTGTCAGTGAGTTCCTGTCAGCTGCCTGTTGAGAGAGGAGGCTGTCGGTGCCAAGAATGCCTGGTCCCCTGTCCCGTTTGATCTTGGGCACATTGCTATCCCTCTCTGTGGCTGAGCCTTCTCACTCATACCTGTGAGCAGTGATAGGTCTCACTTGTGGCTGGTGAATGACTGAATGTATCGATGTTTCTTGGGAATCAGAGCTCACAAGGGGTAAATCTGCTATTGTTAGCAGGACATCTCCAGGTCAGGAACATCACCAATGGCCAGCGAGTCACCAGCAGTGCTCTAATGTGGTACTGTATAAGTTCTATCCATGCCCTCCACGCACCCAGCGGACTATCCTGAAAGCCAGAAGATGGAGGAGGTAGGGTGGGTGCCACAGAGGCTGACCCCATTCTCACAGTCATGCAAGTGAGAAGCAAGGGGATGGAAATGACAGGCAGCATGGTGCCTTCTCCCTCAGCTTAGCTGATCTGCACTTGGAGGCTGATGCAGGAGGGGAAACTGAGTCTTGTAGGAATCTGGTTGTAAACTGGATGAGATCTGATTTGTAGTTACCAAGGCTTCCTGAGTGTAAACGAATCTCCCCCCTTGGCCTTTCACTGCTGTAGCCAGGCACTGAGACTGTGCAGTTCACCAAGGAAAGAATTGTCTTCAACTCTCTGTTCTGGGGTCCAGCAGTGCAAGACCAGGCAGCCACCCTGGGTGAGAGCCCCGTGTCGCATTAGTGTGGCAGAAATGTGGACACATGCAGAGGGTGCCAAACCCTCAAAGCAGCCTCTCTACACCCCTCTCCAGGACCTGCTTCAGTTCCACATGCCAACACAGGCCCTGACAGGAAAGGGAACCCAGTCCCCAAGCAGTGGTATTACTCCCTTCAAGAGGAAAGTCTTCTGGCCCAAATCCCTCTTGAAGGCTCTCTTACTGACCAACATTGCTACTTGGAGGCCAGAGCTTCAGAGGGGTAAACCATGGAGCACTAACTAGGGTGGTACCTCTTATCCCAAAGAGCAAGAACATTTGCCTCACACCAATGGGCAAGGATTAGGAGGAAAAACAGAAAGTACTTGGTTGAAGTAGCCCAACACCAGAAATTCCACGTTAAATCACCTCACTCTCAAGGGACTTTCCTAAGAACTGACTCCTCCCCAGCCAAGTTGAGAAGACCTGCGGGTGGTTGGTGCTGGAGAGGTGCAGCCCTGGGAGAAGGCTGCAGCCTGGCGGCCCACACTGCCTATGTCACCCTGTCCCACACTGGGTGGGAAGGTTCCTGGGATCTATGGGGGGCCCTGCAGGGGACAGCTCCAGGTTCTCAGGGGCTGCCAGCGTCAGCCAGCCTTCCTGCTGAGTCCACTGGTCTTCGGGGACTGCGCCACTGAGGCAACTTTCCTCTTCCATCTGACAAACAGCAGGCAGAAACACTACCTAGTGCTGACAAAGGCATTGCCACTGCCTGAGAAAAGCCTGTGTTACACATCTAAGCCTATATGCTCAGTCCTGGAGGGAAAGGTGAGTTCTCTTCAGGAGATAGGTCTGTTTGTCTTTCAAGTTGTAAATGTAGAGTGTGGGGGAGTGTAGGGCACTGGAACTAGCTATATGTGGGCTCACCCCTAGCCTCATCCTTGGCCCCACTAATGAACCTTGCAACGTTCCTAGAGCAGAGGGAGGAGCAAGGCCTGAGGGATAGCTGGGTGATGCAAGGGTGGCTTGAGTACACAGCATGCTTCACACACCCTTGCAGTGCAGCTACCATAAGGCCCATGGTCGATACTGCTACTCACATTTGCTTCTTAGACTCAGGACTCAAGGAATGTGGCATCACCTCCAACAGGGTCACACTCCGGAGTTGAGTTCACCTATGTGATGCCAATGACTTCTATTCAGTACAAAATATTAGAGGCCACCAGGAAGTCAGATGTGTTCAGTGTTGCCCCAGTGATCACCCGTGCCAGGCGATGGGGCTGTTCGTGCTTCCTCTCATCCCCGTGGGAATGCAGGGCACACTTCTCATTCTCATGTGTGCTCTTCTGGGATCTCCAGGCCCACAAGTGTCTTCTCACAGGTCATCTCATCATTGGTGCTGTCACCTCATCTTGAGGATGAGGTAAATGAAGGCCTAAGACATTAGTAAGTTGGCCAAACCAGGCTCTAAGCTCAGCTTCACTCTGTTTTAGTCTGTCTTCCTTGATGAGCTCTCCAGGATGCTGAAGGGAGAAGAGGATGTAAAAGTGGCTCCAGCTGTGATGGGCACCCCCACTTGGCAGCACTCAGGTATCTTCTCTCCCTGGACCTCACAGCGACTCTGAGGCTCTTGTCACCTGGGGAAGGGCTGGGCCAGGGTCCAACGAATGGAGGACACTTTGTCAGCCTGCAGGGTTGGAAAAGATGTGAGCTGTGCAGTGGTGGACCCCTTGCTCTTGGACTGCACCCTCTTTGCCATGTCTAGGCCCCCCAGACTTCTTGGAACGGGGTAGAGGTGTGCAGCCTCTCCCAGAAACAAGCAGTTGGCAGGAAGATGCTTCCAGAGCCTACAACTTCAGGTCACCCAACAGCTCTTTAGGACATCTGTGAACACCGATGAGTGGGCAGGGCTGAGTCACAAGCTCTCAATTACATCTTTCTGATGCCACCCTTGAAAATCCACACCCTCAGCACTCTGGTTCCTCACTGTACACCTTTGTGCCTTGCAGACACGCACGCACATGCCGTGATCCATGCCAGCTTCCTCTTCTCAGTGACTCACTCCTCAGTCATCTGGAAAAAATGAGTAACATCCACACACAAGATAAGCCCCATCACCTTTGCAAGCTCCACGTGGAAATCAGCTCTGAGATGCTCAAAATGCCACCTGCTGCTGCCCTGGGCCAAATTCTCCATATTTTCAGGCAGTCGGTAGAGTTCAAGGTTTTCAAACATGAGTGCTGTTTCTTCAGCCCAACATTTGTTATCCTCACCTGGAATGGGTGTTCCCTGGTGTGTAGCCTCTTAAGGTTTCAGGTGACTAGGATGAATGGTGTGAAGAAAGAAGATATTTGAAAACAAGAATGAAAATCAGCTGTACTTAGGGTTTCACCTAAAGCCTCCTGCTATGCAAGCCACTCATTAGCTGTGGAAATATAAGAATTCACATGAGTGAGCACTGGGGCTTGGGGGGCAAGGCACAGAAGACATTTCTCCCACAGAGGTAGGCATAGGGTTGGTGCGAACACAGAAAGGGGAGAGAGGACACTTTCAGGGAAGCTGGAAGAGCCTCTGTTTTATTTTCCAGAATGAGTCCATAGAAGTAGGGCACTCAGAAACACGGGAGGCCCAAAGTGCACATCTGGGTGTGGATGCAGTTTTGTGCTTTTCCTCCTCAGCGGGGTTTCCTGCCCTCCTCTTTCAGTTGCTTTGAGGAAAACCCTTCCTCTTAATAAGGTCCTGGGGGTAGTTACCTGGGGACATCAGACCACTGGAGGCATAGAGATACGGTTAGGCTGTTTAAATTAGAAAATCCCCCCTGATTACAAGAATTAATTCAGAATTAGTCATCTGACTCAGAGCTGGTCTGAACTTTGTCTGGAATAGTCATGGCTCAAGGAGAATGAATCAGAAGTTTTTCTCTGGAAGAGAAAAGAACCCCTCTCTGTGGAGGCCCAGTGAGGTACACGGTCATGTGGAGGCCCTGGAAGCCTTGTTGCTGGCCCACCAGGAGAAAGCTATTTGGCAATAATGAAGGTAGCAGAGATCTGGAGACAGAGAAAGGAAGGTCCCCTCCACCAAATAACAGCCATGCCGAATTTCTAAATTTTTAAATACAACTTTCTTTTTCTTTAATCTGGTTGGAAGAGGGTTTCTGTGACTCTGAATTCATCGAGTAAATGCAGCCAATGGATACACCCTGGCAGCGTCATCAGATGATGGAGCCAAATGGAAATAAAGAACAAAATCATGAGGGGCTCGGAACAAGGCTCAGGCGTCCAGACCGTTTGGCAGGCTTTTTATTATGTTTCGTATTTTGCTGGCTGTTATTGGGTTACTAAGAGTTATTATATCTTCTTGATTCAGTTTTGGTAATTTGTACCTTTCAACGAATCTGTCCATTTCTTCTGTGTCTTCTATTCTGTGAGCATAAAGATTCTAGAAGTAGCTATTGATAATCTTCTGAATTTCCACTGGGTCTGTGGTGATTTCACCCTTTTTATTCCTTATTGCTTCTATCTGAATTTTTCTTTCCTCTTTATGATGAGGTTAGCTAGGGGCTTATCGATTTTATTTAATCTTGCAAAGAACCAGCTTTTTGATTTGTGGATTCTTTGAACACTTTTCTTCATTTCAATTGAATTAATTTCTGCTCTAATCTTTTTCATTTCTTCCTGTCTTTGGTCTCTGGGTTTGGTTTTCTTTTCCTTTTCTAGTTGTTGGAGGTGCAACATTAGGGTGCTAATTTGTTTCTGTTCTGTTTTCCTAATGTGTGCATTCATAGCTATGACTTTCCCTCTAAGAACTGCTTTCATCACATCCCATAAATTCCAGTAAGTTGTATTTGAATTTTCATTGAATTGTAGATATTGTTGAATTTCTTGTTTAATTTCATCTGTAACCCATTGATTGCTGAGTAGGGTGTTGTTTAGTTCCCATGAATTTAGCAGGTTTTTCTGGTTTCTTTTGTCATTTAGTTCCAATTTCATTGCACTGTGGTCAGATAATATGCATGGGATAATTTCTATTTTCTTGCATATAGTTATGCATGACCTCTGGACTAGTATGTGGCCTATTTTGGAAAATGACCTATATGCAGCTGAAAAAAATGTGTATTCAGCTGTGGTTGGGTGGAACACTCTGTATATGTCCACCAGGTCCATTTGTTCCAAGCTCTTGTTCAGTTCTGCTACTTCCCTGCTAATTTTTTGTCTGGTTGATTTATCTTTTTGAGATAAGGGTGTGTTAAGGTCTCCTGTTAAGATTGTGTTCTTAGACATTAAGTTTTTCATGTCTGTTAAGATTTGTCTTACATAGTTGTGTGCTCCTATGTTTGGTGCATAGATATTTATGAGTGTTACCTCTTGCTCTTGAATTTTTTCCCCTGACCAATATATAGTGGCCTTCTTTGTGTCATTTGATCATTCTTGGTTTGAAGTTGAGACTATCTGAGAACAGAATTGCTACTCCTGCTTTTTTCTGAGGTGCTGGGGCATGCAGTATTGTTTTCCATCATTTGACTTTGAGCCTATGAATGTCCTTTTGTGTTAAGTGTGTTTCTTGTATACAGCATATTGTTGCAGTTTGTTTCCAAATCCACTGTGCCAGTCTGTTTCTCTTAATTACTGAATTGAGTCCATTTACATTGATGTTATAATTGAAATGTGTTGACTTGTGATTGTCATGTTATTTACCTGCTGTTCTTTACTCCTTTTTGTCCTGTGTTTAACTGTTTGCACTATTCAGTGGCTTCCTTCTGTTCTCATTCGTGGAGTTCTGGTCATTGTGGTCCCTCTCTAGAACATCTTTCAGTAGCCTGTGTAGGGATGGCTTTGTCATCATGAAATTCTTTAGTTGTTTCTTGTCATGGAAGTATTTCACTTCTCCATCAAACTTGAAATAGAGTTTTTCAAATTATAGTAGGCTGGGCTGGAATTTGTTTCATAGAGGGCTTGAAGTACTCTGCTCCATGCTCTCCTTGCCTTCACATTTTGTGAAGAGAACTCAGCTGTAATTCTGATGGGTTTTCCTTTGAATGTGATCTGTTTCTTTTCTCTAGCACCTTTCAGTATATTATTCTTCTGTTGGATTTCTGGGATCTTGACTATATTATATGTCTCATTGTGTTTTTAGTTGGGTTGAAGTTATTTGGCATTCTGTATGCTTCAGTTATCTGAATGCTAGATTGTTTCCACATAATTGGGAAGTTTTCTGCTATTACTTCTACACATATTGTTTTTATATCATCTGTATTGACTCCTTCTTTCTCATTGATTCCTATTAATCTCACATTATTCATGTTGGCATCGTCTTGGATGTGATGGATTATTTTTTCCTGCATCCTCATTGTTTCTGAGAGATCTTTTCTCATCTTTTCACTAGCTGCACCAGCATCTTCAAGATCTGAAACTGTATCTTTACTTTCACTCAAATGGTTTTGTAGACTCATGATTGAGATTTTAAGTTATTCTATATCTCTTTGACTCTGCTTCATGCAATGTATTTCTTTCGTGTATTGCTCATTCAAGGAATCTGTCATATTTCTAATCTCTTTTTTTAATCAATGTCTTCTTTAGCAGTAGCTATTAATTCTTTACTGAAGAGTTTTTCTCAAATTTGCTTTCCTCCATATATATCCATATTTGATTCTTTACTTCAGATGCTATGATTTCAAAGATTTCTTTTTTCATTTCAGAAATTATTTCTGCTTTGAGTTCCTCTTTACTTTTCTGCTGCTGTTTCTTTGCTTGCGAAGCTGTTAATTTATATGTTTCAGCTGAACTAGTATCCTCTGCCCTTGTCATGGATGGGCTTGAGCTCTGAGATTACATTTTTCTCCTTGTCTTTGTCATTTTGTATAGCACTGACCTCTGACCTCTGGTGTCATGCTTTGGTGCATTTATAACCTTAGCATGTAATGAGATTCGGTTGCTGATCTATTAAGTTTGAGTTTACCCAGTTATATCTGGCCTGGATCTAGCTATTGTGTTTATCTCCTTTTTGCTGCAGCCCTTCTGGCACAACTGTGTGCCTGTGGTTCCCCTCTGTTGTGCCCCTGGCCCAGGGAGCACTGGGGAGTGCCGAAGCTCTCCCACACACTCATGGGGCTGTGCTGTGCTGGATCAGGGGCCAGAAGGGTCATAAAAATTTTCACTCAGTCAGCGGGCTTGGGGACAGGGGTTCCGGGGAGTTGCTGGTTCGCGGGGTCACAGTAGAGAGTGTCACTCAGGCAGGTGCCTGAGTTTTGCTCTCTGGGTCTCTCCCAGACTGTTCTGAAGAAAGAAGATGTTGAATAACATTTAAAGGAGCAAAGTGATAGAGTTCAATCTCATTTCAGGAAGTGATCCTGTGGAAGTGTCCATCTGCATCATTCGTTACATCATGTAAATGTTGACAGCCTCAACTAATATAGTGGAGGTGGAGAGAAAAGAATGCATATTTGATAACTTCATCTGAATATAGCAATCAATTTTTCTCCTAAGCAACCATCTAATTTATTTAACAAACAATGGAAACTGAATTCCTCGACATTGAATAATGGAGCGAATGCTTCAGAGGAACATTCTCACAAAGCAGAGCCCCCACAGGTAGCAATACATGTCACAATTGCCCAGTATATCAATTAATAAAGGAAACAGAGGCACTGCCACAAACTGGAGACTGGCAGATGCCCCCTTTCCACTCCTAGTTCTTTGGCTGGTGAGACCCGCTCTGTTCTGGCTTATTTAATTCTTCATAGGTTTGTCTTGCAAGTTATTCTGTTTGGCCCCAAAGTTTCCATTTTTGCCAATCCTCATAATTTCCAAAAGAAGTAACACCAGGCTTACCACCTTAGCCAAGGCTTGGATTGAGCACTGAGCCAGAGTGTGCCTCTAAGGTACAAATCTGAAGATCTGTCACTAAGTGCCTGGATACTGAGTCATACATGGAGGCAAGGCATGGGCAAGTCCCGGACAGCCCCACACCCTTGCTGGATCACAGCTCTGAACTTCCACTTATTTCATCTGTAGAGAAAATTACATCATAAACACTGACCAAGGTAAAGATGAGCTGCAGCAATGCAATATCCTTCGACATTCAGCCCACCAATACCATGCATATGAAGGTTGTGTTTATGTGGCAGGTATGTGGATTTTCATGGGGATCTGTAGCCCTGACAGCCAGGCTCTGATGGCCTTAGGCATCAAGATATATTGAAGAGGAACATGAACCCAAGCTTCCAGGAACTGACTTCCAGTTAGTGGGTCAAATGCATTAACTGAAGACAACAGGAATGGGTCACCAGGCCAGTGGGAGTGTCTGTACCCACTGGCACTTTGCAGCAGAGGACAAAAAGTATCAACGTGCCCCCTGTGATTGCCTCTGAGGTCAGGGAGGACACAATGATGAATTGGGAGTACCATTCCAACCACAGCGTTGTGGGAAAATTTCAGACAATGTGCAAGTTGGAAGGACAGAAGTCTAGAATATAACCATGGCACCGAGAAGGTTGTAGCAGCCAGGCCTGCTTGTGACAGATCTTCCTTTCCTCTTTCGTGTATTACAGAACAGAACACTTTCCAGCAACTTGTCTTCTTGGGTACAGGAGGATTTGCAGATGGAAACCTGGAGGGTGGCAGTTGGAGGGACACCCTTGCTTGGGTGATGCCTTAAGCGGGTTGCTTCTCCTCCAGTGTTGCTTTTCCATATTTTATCACACAGCCTGACTCCATGGTAAGGAGCATCCATGGTGATTCGAGCTCTGTAAGCAGATCCTCTAGACTCCCACTTCCACTGCAGGGACTCAGCCCTGGGGCTCAATGACTGACCCCCACCTCTTCCCCTGGAAACCCTCAGCTCTGAAGCATGTAGAGCTTCCTGGCACTGTTAACCTCTGGGTTGGTTCACCTGCTTCTGTTTACTCCTCGGTGAGGAAGAAACATGTTCCTGCCACTAGCTTCCTGTGCAGAGCTCCCTCTGTGTGAAAGCCTGGGTCACTTTCTGTTTCTGCCACATACTGGCTCATTCAGAGGCCAACAGGTTATCGCAGGTGAGAGGTGGTGAAGGATGGAGGCAGAGGGGTGAGCCAGGAGGAATTCAGCCTTTAGTGGATAAGGAGATGGGAGAGGAAGAGTTGGAGAATAATTCCTGACAGTCCCTGCCCATTTTCAAATAGATCATGAACCCCTAAGGGCTGAAATTTATTCATGCAGCGCCTGGAGCTAAGTTGGCTGCCTATGATTCACATGTGCCTTCATATCTGCAATTCCAATCTCAAATCAAGAGACATGAATACAATTTCTACTTTCAGCACTGAGGAGAGTTCCCAGCACCATATACTATTTTTATCCCTTAAATAAACCAATGATCTATGCATCTTGATGGTGGGGAAGTTCCTCATATATTTAAAAATAACTTGTTTATGTGCACATAGAGAAATCTTGCTTCTGCATAAAAACATTTACATTTCTAAGTTCCTTTGATGGTAGTGAAAAGCAAGCAATCCTAGTTAGTGTGGGTATTGAAGATTAAATCTAATGGCTAGCATCCTCCAGGTGGTGAGAGGACCTCAGGTTTTCTTTTTAGGTAGTAGTCAGAAGGCATTAACATTTTTTTTTTGTGTGTGTGTGTGTGTTTTGGCAGAACCAGGGATTGAACTCAGGCTCCTGCACTCATCAGGCAAGTGCTTATTCCACTAAGCCATCTCCCCAGCCCTGGTATTGACATTTCAGCACCCTGGTCTAAATCTCGCTCATCAGGTTACCTTGTGTGGGCAGCTGCTAGGCGGCTCTCCTGCCAGAATTTAGGGTTCATGTCCTATGTTCTACAAAATAAACCCTAAATTCTTTAATCCAGCAACCAAAGATGTGCACCACAAAGTACTAGACCAGATAGTTACTCAAAACCTTAAAAATGAAATTACTCTGAAAGCCAGCAATTTCACTTCTGAGTACATGTTCACATAACTGAAAGCAAAACCTTCACTTTGCACACAGGTCCAAAGCAGCATTCTTCCCAGTAGTCACATGTTGAAAACAACCCCACTGTCCATTACCACGTGACCTCACAAACAAACATGGTGTACACAGTGGAATGTTATTTAGTCTTATAAAGAAAGGAATTCTCATCCATGCTACCACATAGATGCACCTTGAGAACATTACATTAACTGAGATGAGATGATCACAAAGTGACAGACAATGAAGGACTGACTTGTGTGAAGGCATAGTGAAGGTCAGAACCAGCAGGAGCATGTGGTGAAAGGTAATAGGGAGCTACTGTATGGTACAAAACTGTAAGAGTTCTAGTTAGCAGTGGGACAACATTTTGAACGTACTTAGTGGTACCACTGTGGACGCAAAGTAGTTAAATGGTACATTTTAGCTTATGTGTATTTTAACACATTTAAAAAGAAATACTCTGGTTCAATTTTCCAGCTTCATTCTCTATCCATGTATAAAGTCACCTTAATGACTCTCCCTGAAAAGGCGTCCTACACCTCCTGCATCTGTAATTGCCCCAACCTACACTACTGTGAGTGATCACAAAAACCAGGCGATCAAATGGAGCACACATCCTACCAGCTCCAGGAGTGAACCTTGCTTCTCCCAAAGCCCTCCCCAGTCTTGGCCTTTTTCTCTTGAAATGGTTGGGGTTATCCTCCTTATTGGTGTCACCCATGAGCATGTCTTCTTCGGGTACAGAGTACTGTGAAGATCAGCACAGTTCTTCCTCAATTCTGCCACCTTGGACGTGGTATTGGATCTGACAGTCTCACAGTGGAATGGACAAGTGGCCTTTGAGTCTTTCCAGGTTACAGAACCATGGTTGATTTGGCCCAAAGAGGATAAACACACATTTCAGGGTTCTACCAGCATGCTCCTCTTTGTCTTCTTCCTGTGCAGGGAGGGGCTTCTCCTCCTGCCTACAGCTCACCTTCCACTTAGCAGGCAGAATGAGTCTGTAAGCAGCAGCTAGTGTGCCACTCTATGGAAGGCATAAATCAAGTCATGTCATCCCTCAGCCAGAAACCTGGCAGTAGCTTTCCACTCCCTCAGGGTAAAACCAAAGACGCTACATCCTTGTTGCCATCGGCCTCACCTTCGCCTTGGCCTAGCCTCCTACTATTTACCTGCTACCCATGCTGCTCCAGACACTCTGGCCCCCATGCTGTTCCCAGGAGATGCTGAGCACATTCTCTTTGCAGAACCACCACATTTCTATGTAGAAACATCTCTAGGCCAGACCTCACCACTGTGTCCTCTGCTCTTTGTTCACCTGCCTCTTTCTCAGATCCTCTCCCCTGGTCTTGTCTATGTTACTATAGCATTTCACAGTCCTTACCACCACCTGACACACTTTAAGCACCTTTGGGTGTTTATCATCTGTTTCTCCCCATGAAAGTGTATGCACTAAGAAGGCAGCCATCAGATCAATCTTTCCTGATCTGTAGCCTAGCATAATGCAGGTTCCTGATAAGTCACTATTTAGTAGATGGCCAGGTGGATGGATGCGTAGATTAGTAGTTAGATGGATGGATGAGTGGATATATAGGTGGATGTATGAGTGGATGAATGAGTAGTGAATGGGGAACTGGATGGATATATGAGTAAGTGGATGAGTGGGTGGATGAAAGGCCAAATGGATGGATGGATGGATGGATGGATGGGTGGGTGGATGGACGGATGGATGGGTGGATGGATGGATGGATGGATGGGTGGATGGATGGACGGACGGACGGGTGGATGGATGGATGGATGGATGGATGGATGGGTGGATGGATAGGTGGGTGGGTGGATGGGTAGATGGTTGGATGTGTGAATGGGTGGATGGATGGATAAACAGGTGAATGAGTGAACAGTTGAGCTCTTCCAAGGAAACCAGGTCCTGTACAAAGGATATAATGTGAAGCTCCCTATTACAAATCACCAATATGTGAATATGGAAAATATACACATCTTCCTCATCTCAGTTCCCAACTGACTCTAAGGAATTATTTCAATAATTCTTATGGCAACTATTTCAAGAGAGGGCCCACACATAGTGACTTGCCCTCATGGTCCTGCACAGGGTGGCCTGAAGTAAACACACATAAATCTTCAAGCCCCACTTCATGTAAACTGCTCCTTCTGGAAAATGTTCCCCCACCCTCTGTGTTGTCACAATGCTATTCAGACTTTAAAGTTCATCTCCCCCTGAACCCAGGCAAAGCACAGAGCATACTGCATGTGTCTCCTCTTGGAGCTCTTAGATCTCAGAGCCGTTTTGCCTTACCAATCCCTCTTATGATTCTGTAATTTTCATTTTCTCCCCCTCAGTCCCTCTCTCTCTCTCTCTCTCTCTCTCTCTCTCTCTCTCTCTCTCTCTCTCTCTCTCTCTCTCTCTCTCTCTCTCTCTCTGTCTCTCTCTGACCTGTGATCCATGATGATAAAAATTTGATAACTGTCCCTTATAATGATCAGTAGGATTCTTCTGTAAGGATTAAATCTTTTCAGATATTCAGATTGTATTTCCTTGCTTTATTTTTCTTTCTGTCTCTGACCCTAATGTGAAGGCTTTGAAATTCTCCACAACTGCATATTGAATGACTGGGTGGAATAGTACAAGATTCCACTAGGGGAAGGAGCTCAGAGCTGTAGGAGGATGTGGGAGCAAAACTTTAGAAATCTGAGCATGCTTACTGAATGCTGAGATTTCCAAAACTGCTGACATGAGTTCCTGATGCTGCATTCTTTGTCTTGCTTCTGAGTATCTTCTGTAAAACAGCCTGTAATTGATTGCATCTCTTCTGAGATTTGTTTTCTCCTTTCATATTCTGCTCCTAGATTTTATTTCAGTGCTTTGACATTAAGCTGGAGACCTTGGTCTTTATTTCCAGAATTTATTAACATACATCCCCAATGTGGGTGCAATTTGTACTCAGGAGAGGGAATAATCCTTTGAGGAATAAATCGCCTTCTCTTGTATCTTACGCTTCTATTATCACCAAGCCATAAATCCTCAGAGTACCAGCCTGTAATGGAAGGAAACTAAGTTCTCTGCCTCAAATCAATGAAGTTACTCCTGAAATCAAATTGGAATTTTCATCCTAAATGACACTCTGGCATATCTTCAATATTTTTATGTGAATGCTTTGATATAAAAGTTGGTATGATCCCAGAACCACAAGGTAATTAAGAAGAACTGCTAGAGTAGTGCTCGAACTAGGTGGAAGTTGGCAGTTTATTTTTGGTACATTTGGAGAAAGAGGGAGGCTGGAGAATTATCCAGGGCATAAAAGCAATTCCTTTTATTTTATATCTTTAATTGTTATTTTCTCACTACTATCTTAAGGGCTCAGCCCCTGATAGGCAATACTTTGTATTTTCCTGGTAGACTCACTCACTTCATTCTCATCTGAGTCCATTTCAAAGATGAAAAGGAAAGGCAGGAAGAGGTTAACTTTCTGGGCTTTTCCATAGTTGGCTTCCAAGCAAGAAGGCCCAGGAAAAGATTGTGCCTTCAGGGAGAAAGCTAATTGTCCTTCACTTTTCTTCTGATATACTCATTAAAGAAAACTTCAAAATAAAAAATAAGAAGGAAATTGTAAGGACTCTTCCTTCAATCCTAATTCTTTGGGAAATTATTTCCTAGTCCTTTCTGTTTAACAAGCACACATTTCTTTACATAGTCATGGGATTTCAGAAGCTATAATTTTCTCTCAAGATTACAAAAATAACCATTTTCACTATTGCTGGGTTTCCATTTTAAGCACTATATATGGGTGTAGTATAGCTTCCTGGTGCCTTACAAGGTTGTACAACGTCTACTGAGCCATTGCTCTCCTTCTGGTTCTTTCAAAATGATTAGCCTTCATGAGCAATGCTGCATTCAATGTATTAATGTTTAAAACTATTACATAAGCCAGACTGGAGTTGAAGAGAGATTCCCCACAAGTAAAATTAGTAGGTCAAAGCATGCTAATATTTAAAAAGTGCTTGATGCTTATGGCCAAATAGCTTTCCAAAGAGTTGTACCAACTTCTACTTGCTCTGGTAAAAGCATACCCAGACTCCCAGGGAGTGTTTTCTTGGCTGCCTTGTGCGATAATATACCGTTCAAGGCTAGGTCTCCTAAGTATCCTTGGGTGTCTCATCCTCGCCCTCGCTGCTCGTTACTCCACAGCGCTGTTGGCAATCTCCAACCCGGCCCTACCTGGACGACCTGGCACTGTGACCACATCTGTCTCCTTGGGCCACGTGGATCCAAGAGGCCAAGGCCCTGCAGGGCTCAGTGTGTGCTTTTGGAGAAAAGACCACTCAGCTTTGTGTGTGCTGTGGTTTATGTTTTGTTGTTTTGCACAGAGCAAGTGCCTATTAAATACATTTTGAGGTATACAACTTGGGGCCATAATAATAAGTTGAACTGTAAATGGCTACAGTTGACAACTTCTTCAGATAACTCACTATTGTTGTGGAATGCTGGACTGTGTTGGATTGTGTCGTCGAGTTCAGGCACCTAAATTGGTTGAATGACAGTGGAGTGCCCATCTTTGATAAGTGTAGACAAAGGAAGTGGTATAGAAAGGAAAAATCATGATGTGTGTATATGGACAATACAGTTGGGATAGATATGCTGTGCTTCTACACAATTCTCTGAGAGGTAAGATTTGTACTAATGGTGGTTGGACAGGATATTATGTCGGCTTCTAGTATTATGGACAACCACTAGGAAAATAAGGTAGAAAGTATTAATTATTGAATCTTTGATGTAATTCAGGTAAAAAAATTAGACATGTAAATACCTACACTCTCCTAATTTACTGATAAGAGGCATCTGCTATAATAATGTCTGTAAGGATAATGTCATGTATGCACCTTGTACGATACCAAAACATTATGAAAACAGTTTGCAATGTATTAATTTATCGAATCCGTCCTGTTAAGGTGTCTTAAAACTGTCTCATTGATATTTGTACTTCAAGAAAATAAAAAATAAATAAATACATACATCCATACATATATACATACATACATACATTTTGATGGGCCTGATATGACCCTGAGATTTGGTTGACTTCAGGGCCTGCCAGGGCAGAAAGAACTCACTGACTAGGCAAGTCTTTTTAATCTCTCAGGCCTTAATCATTCCCTGAAGGCTTGAAGATCCACTGGACAGCTACCATGGTCCACAACCTGTGTTAAGAACCAGGAAATTAGGATTCTTCTGCAAGATGTTTGGAACTCACAGTTCCTCAATCTCTGTCCTGGGGAGTCAGGGAGGAAACCTTCATTAAGAGAGGGAAGGAGCCCAGGTGGTTGCTCAAAGGAGGCCACCATCCACCTCTCCGTGGAACAGTTGGAGAGGGGAGGTCTTCACAAAGCAGCAGTCATGGAACTGATAGGGAAAGAACCCTTGCCCAAGACCACAGGCCATGTGGTTCTGCTGACACCTTGAGTTTGGACTTCTGCCCTCCAAAATTGCAGGAGAGTGTTTTTCTGCTGCTTTCGGGCAGCAAGACTCAGTCATCTGTAGCAGAGCCACAGGAAACTAATACAGGACTCAGCACTGGCTCCTTGCCGTGCCTCTTCTCTCCTCCACCCTCTGCTCTCAGAGGTCAAGGTCTAGGCTACAGTGCAGGCCTCACCTTCTTGTGGGCTGGTCTCTGTGCTTGCAAAGTGAGTGCAGAGGTGGGGGTTACTCTGCTCCCTCCCTGGCAGTCAGTGACAAAGCCACCTCCTTACAGTTCTGTCTTCTCCCTCCCTGTAGGCCTGTCCAGGACCCAGTTTGCCCTGCTGGGCTCAGGTGTGCCTCTGCTCAGCACTTCCAAGGCCAGCCCTTCTCACAGCATGCCACTGGCCATCTCCCTGCCCTGTCTTCCTCCCAGCACCCCTGGAGGGTGCAGACCCTTCCTCTTCCATGAAAGCGTTCAGTCTCAACTCTCTGGAAGGTTGGGGCTCCATGTTATCTAGCTCTGACTATAAACAACTTTGTCTGAGGCTTGAGGCATAAGTCCAGCTCACCACAAAACATTTTCTGTTGGGTTGTGTTCCTCCAGGAAGCAATGAGGCTTCGCTGCTGTAGTTTGGGGTAGGACTCAGGGACAATATCCCCCTCATCCAGTCATTCTCCACCAGGTGCCATGCTGCACTCCAGCACATACCTGACAATATAGGAGACGATTTTTGGTTGTCACAACTTGGGGGTAAGAGGGAAAGTGCACTAGGCATTTGGGCTGGCCCTGCAGCTCCACAAAGAAATATGCACACATCAGTAGTATGGAGGTTAAGAACTTCTGCCCTGACTCAATGACTTCAGAATCTCACTGCGAGTTCAGTCAGTCAGAAAAGGTTAGTCACCAGGTAGGCAGGGTAAGTTAGAGATGATCATGGAAAACAGCAGGGGCCTGCAGGCATGCAAGGAGCTGAGGGAGTGTGCTGCTCAAAGCTGGAGGTGAGTGACACGAGGGTGCCACAGAGGCTGGGCAGGAGGCAGGCTGTGCCAAGGCCCCCCAAGTTGAGTAACAATAGTACCAATCATGGCAGAGGCTCAGCGCCTCCTAATACTAACCTTGAATGTACAGCGCACATTATTCCATTTTGCTTTCTCAGTTTCCCTCTAAGACAGAGTACTGGCCTCCTCCTGCTATTTGGTGTCAAATAACCAAAATCTTTGTGCCTTAAGGAAACATTGTCTTACAATTCTGGAGGTCAGAATTCCCACATGGAATGTCAAGGTGGCAGGAGGGCTGGGTTCCTTTTGGGGAACCTTCTGCTTCCTTTCTCTAGGTCTGAATCTGCTGCAGTGTGACTTCTGGTTCTTCCTCAGAATCAAGATGACCAGAAAGATATTCTGTGAGGCCTTCATAACAATATGGCTTTTCCTGGAATAGATTTTTTTGAAAACCACCATATTTTTAATCATAATTCATTTTGAGAAAAACCTTTCCTTCATTATTTCTTTTAACCAATAGTTAGAAAATTACGTCCTATGAGTTGGCACTGTGCCGCATGCCTTGAAGACACAGAGATAAACGAGCTAGAACACAACCCTGTCCTGACATGGGGGTGCCCTGCCAGACAGGAAGGAGACAAGGTGCATGGGAATGGGGTGAGGGGGACACAGCAGGACCCAGGCTCAGGTAAAGCAGGGTCAGGAACACCCTCAAGAGAGGTGGTGTTCTTCTCTGTTGTGGAGCTATGAGTCAGCCGGACAGAGGCCATCTGGGGAGGATGTCGCCACCCTGTCCCTTCTGCACCTGAGAAAGCGGTGGGGGAAGCAGAGAACCGAGGACCACAAGACAGTTTCTGCTTCTGAGTTTCAATTCCA
>PVKA01011584.1:0-60496 GCA_004027165.1 Ctenomys sociabilis | reverse complement strand
TTTTTTTTTTTTTTTTTTTTTTCTGGAACTGGGGATTGAACTGAGGACCTTGTGCTGGCCACACAAGCACTTATTCTACTGAGCCATCTCCCTGTAATTTTGCCCTTACATTATGTGCTTTGGGAGTTATAAATCCTACCCTCTCACCAGACATTAAGTACTTATGCCTAAATTTTTCTTCTATTTGTTTGAAAGTTTTTCTTTCACATTTCACTCTGCAGGCCACCTAACCCAAGCTCGTATATTTTGTGGTTTCCACGTGTATTTTTCTCCTGTGTCACCCGTCATGTTCCTGAGCAGCGTCCACCTCACAGCCCACTTGTGCTTCCATGGCTTTGAGCGTGGTCTCCCTCACACTCAGTTCCCTTTCATACAGGGGTCATGCCTGTGAGATTTCTTCTGTGCCATTCATTCATTGACTTTTTCACCTGTGGCGTACCAGATCCCAAAAGTCGTACTGCTATGGCTTTATGCTATATTTTATTGCATGGAAAGAAGTAACAGATTATCTATCTTTCAAATTTCATTGACAGAACTTTTTCTTAATGCTAACATCCTTATTGCTGAGGCCTGTCAGCTGTTTAGTAGCAGAGGGGCAGCTGAGATGGCTAGATTTCCCCTGGTTATGTTTGCACTACCAGACCGCTTCATCACTGGTCCTTTTCTAAGGCTGTCTTGTGCCTTTTGTGGGCCTGGTGTGTGGCTCTCTGCATATTCTATACTGATATTGGCATTAGGTGACAGCAGAATGTCTTTTCAGTTAGCACTCAGAGGACGGAAGGAAGATGGAACTCATGTTTCCTGTGTCCTCCTGGAGCCAGGGTTCTTGAGGCCAGCAGGGTGGGACAGGGGTGACCTGAGTTTAGAGGTATTATGCTTTCTCTTTATCTCCTCAGTTCACTAATCTGCTTTTGGTGCATGTTATTCAGGCTCCAAAGTCAATGAAGATCGGTGGAGAAGCTCAAGCAGATCTCATCTCTCAAAAGACAAAGAGGTGAGTCTCCTTCCTTAGCACATTGAGCTGAGAATGCTTTGCATCCAGACCATCACCCTGCCTAACAGCGTTCACACCGTGCTGTCTGTGGGCACTTGCTGTGTAGCCTGACAATCGACAATGAGATTTCATAACCAGCACAGCCCTTTTCAGCTTCCTCTTGCTGAGTTAGAGGCATTGAAGGGTCCAGGGGCCTCAGACCTAATCCATTGGGTTGTGAGGAGGAATTGTAGAAAATAAGACCAGATGCCAAGTCCTAGTCCATCACATCAAAGTGACCCTTTGTCATATCAGTTGCAATGCTTGAGGGTGTAGGTTCTTTAAAACTGTTTTTCAAATGTGGAAACTCCTTGTAGGAAGAATTACTGGATAGGAGAAAGGAAGTGTATCCCTCACCACCCCTCAGGCATGAGGGGAGTAGGAAATAGCATCGGATTATGTGTGGGAGGTGGGTAGGTGGGGGAGGTAGTGGGTGGGAGAAGCAGGTCTGATGTCCCTTTGCTAGGACTCATTCATGAAGTCTCTGGATACCAGGGGCCAAAAAGAGTCACACTACAAACACTGTTCTCATCTCAAAGGAAACCATAGTTCCAGAAGGAAGAAATGTGTGTCAGGGCAAGCAGACAGCTTTACACCAGCCCCTGAAACTGGGCTCCTGTCAGCCTCATACCAGGAATGGTCACCAGCTGCTGTTCTCCACTGCCCTGGAGGAGCCCTTCCAGGAGGTCTCCCTACCTTTGTGGAAGCTGACTTCAGAGGCAGCCGGAGCAGCACTAGGGAGGGACTCTGCCTCACATCAGAGGACCTTTCTTCTGAAGAGACAGCCTGTCGTCTCTGCCGTCTCTGCCGCAGTTTCTTTCAGGCCCCCTCCAATCCTGGATGGATAGGAAGGGTAGGACCTTGCATCCCCCTCTCTCCGGCTCAAGTGAGTCTCTGTGGTGTGAGCCAGCACCATGTGAAGGGTGGGAGAGGCAAACACACATGCAGAACTTTGCTGGTTGAAGATCCCCTGAGTGTCTGTCTTCACCCAAGCCTGTTCTGTGAGTCTGTGTTGTGAACCTTGTACAGGGACTCTGGGAAGAGAAGGGAAAGGTCAGACTGCCCTTGGAATTGTATCACTCTTTTGTTCTTACTGGGAAATGGTCTGGAGGGGGGGGTTTGTGGGAAGCCTGACTTTGTGTCTTCATCAATGTACTCTCTTTTACAAATAAACAAATATCAACATCTTTTAAAACTGGCTTTTTTTGATACCAGAATGTGTCAAACTCAGGGACCTTGTGCTTGGCAGGCCCTTATGCCACTGAACTATATCTCTGGCCCTAATTATTAATACCTTAAAAGGCCTTTGCATATTGCACTGAGCATGCCTTGCTGCCATTTAAACCACAGGTCACTATGCTTTGATCAAGTGAATGTACCATTCCTCAGCTGTCCTGACTGTCTTGGGTCCCTACGGTTAGGGCTGGATATCACCACTTATCTCACTAGTGGCTCATATTATGTGGTTATGATTTCATTCAGGTCATCAATCTGCCTCACATTTTGCAATTTCCCTCCGACCTCCATAATTGGAAACCCAGAACCCAGTCCTTCCACCCCAATGTGCATGGAGTCATCCGGTCTGTCAGACACAAATTAGGCAATGCTTGCATTTTCCAGCTCATGGGTAAAAATGTTGGCTAAGGAACGGCTTATGTAAGAGCTTCGTGGAATGCCCCAGGCAACCACAGCCCGACGTGCGCAGCTGCAGTCACCATGCACTGTCCATAGGGTTAGCTGCTGACTAAGTCCTGGCTTAGCCACCCCATCTCGCAGAGGAAGCACAAAGAAATCTGCCAAGTGTCACAGTGAGGTCTGGCTCCATGTTGCTGCCACCCTTTGTCACCCACTACACTGACTTCCTTGTGGAAGGTGACGGATGAGCTGCTGTGGGCGGGCAAGTCCTATCTTTCATGACCTCCTGATGACTTCTAACACCAACACTTCCTTTTGTCATAAACGCAAGGTATCATTTCAGTCTCCAAAGCATCTCAGGACATTTAAAGAAGCAGATGGTGTGGGGCATGTCCTCTTTTCCAGCTCATTCTTTCCTTTATCTTCAAGTGTTTGCATGTAGTAGAGATTTTTAACCTCTCTTTAATTTTATAATTTTTTAAAAAAATGTATTTGGTTGTTGCAGGGTCAGACTACGGGGTGGGGGGGGGTCTTCCTGCTTCAGCCTCCCCAGCACTGGGATTATAGGCATGTGCCACTATGTCTGGACTCTGTGGCCCTCTCAGCCTGCCCTGGTGGTGCCAGGGATTGAACCATGTTCCCTGAACTTGCCTAAACAGGTGCTTTAGTCCACTGAGTTATCTTGCCGGCCCCCGTAGTGGAGATTTTATTTTTATTTATTTATTTATTTTTCTTTGTGGTCTTTTAATATTTTAAGATTGTAACAATAAAATTTATAGTTACAATAGAAATTTGCAAGGCTAAAGTAATAGTTCATTTTATCAGTAAGGTATAACCAATGTTCCTTTCCTTTTTCATTAAAGATAAATAATAAAACAAAATTTCAAAATAAGATAATAGGATAACAATGGCTAATAAATGCATAATGTTATCTTTAGTTATTCAGAGTACAAGATGTAGGCATGTAACTGTCTGAACAGTATTAGCATAAATCTGTTTTTCAATGGACTTAGAGAAAAAAAGAGAAATTAGTGGAGTAGCAGTGTTAACTGTCACATACATAGCTTTTCCCTTCTGGCTCTTTTCCATCCCCACATCCCATTTTTTCTTTCCTCTTCAGGTTTCTTCCTGTTTTACAGTATCCATTATACATTTTGGGTCTTTCAGTTTCTCACACTAGTGAGACCATGCTGTGCTTACACATGTGTGTCTGGCTTACTTCAGTTATGAGTATGGTCTTAAGTTGCATCCATTTACCTATAAAAGTCTCTAGTTTATTCTTCTTTATAGCTGAGTAATACCCCATTGCACAAAAGAGCACATTTTAGGGCCAGAGAGATGGCTCAGTGGAATAAGCACTTCCCTGGCAAGCATAAGGGCCTGAGTTCAATCCCCAGTACCACTTCCCTTCTTTTTTTTTCTGTAGAGACAAAGACTTCCATCTTGGGTGTGCTGCAGCCCCATGCATACCGCCTTGGCTGCCATAGTGGAGATTTTAATGCTCTTCAAACAGTAAAGACCTCTTAACCTATCTCACCCCCAACCTGGCATTTGCCTGCAGATGAAAAGTATGCAGTATTTGACCTCCATCCTAAGCCAGTAGAGTGAGATTTAGTGCACAACAGTCATCTTTGTTGTTTTCCTACCACTGCTCTAACAGTGTAGGTGGCTTAACACAGAAAAGAAAATTCTCCCAGAGCTGGAGCCTGGAGGTCTGAAATCAAGGCTTTGGTAGACTCACCCCCCTTTGAAATCCATACAGGAACCTTCCTGTGCTTTTTCCGCCTCCAGGTGATGTTCTGGAGACCTCTGGGTTCTGCAGCTTGCAGGTGCGCATCTCTAGCCTTCGTGCTCACATGGTGGTCTTCTTATGAACACACTGTGACACTGTGCTAAGGAACTGCCCTGCTCCAACATGTCTCGTGAACTTCCCTTCTCCGACACAGGCTCGTCTAGTGAATTACATCTGCAATGACCCTAGGTCTGAATACAGTCACCACTGAAGGGAGTGGGAATTAAGACTTCAACATACACTTGGGGAGGCTAGGTTCAACAACCTCGAAGATACTTCAATGAATTTTTGAAATAATAAAAAGGGAATGAATAAAAATGTTGTATGATAAAAATCTCCTAGATTTCTCATCTTTCCCAGCTTATTGCTGTGCTCGCCCCTGTAGGTGCAGCACTGGTGCAGGTGTGGAAGAGGTGGGGAGCGTGAGGTCACTCCACAGCCTCCCTGATCTCTCTGTGGACAGAGGAGCTCAAGGCAGTACTGCTTGGGGCCTGGTGACAGAAGGTGACCCTGAGAGAGAGAGAGTTTCACTCACTCTGGTGCCATAGGAGGCCTCCAGGGAGCCCACCCAGAGCCAAATGAAACCCTCACCATTATCCCTGGTGCTAGGGGACTTCTTTGTCTCATTTTGGAAGTGGCAATAACAGGTTTCCACAAGAGTTTACAAATGGAAGTATGGAAGGAAAAAGGTATAAATCACAGCTAACTAAAATCACTAGTTTCGTAGTCACATGAGCTGTTTCTGAGTATTTCTAGAAACAATGCGGATGCTGAATACTGCCTCACGTCTGTGGGTGGGAGTTGGGCCCATCAGCTGCTGTGGATCACCTTTATTGGGGTCTATATTAGTGTAGGGTAAGTGTGGTTTGGGGCCTAGAATTAGAGACCCAAGAAAGAGCTGTGGTCCCTCAGGTAAGTGGATACGTCCAAATGATGCAGCCAATCAAGTCCCATTATCACTGTTCCTCTCATGCCGCCTTCTCCAATCCTGTAAGACTTTTTCATTCTTACAAATGAGAACCTTGTCTTTGGCTGTTAAAATATGAAAGGGATTTTCAGTCTTTCCCTAGAAATGAAACTTAATGAGTAGTGAATTACCTCAAAAAGATCTGCAGAAAATTAATCATTTCCTCCATATCAAACCCTGAAGGTCAAGCCAAGTCTCTCTCTCTACTTTTTTTTTCATGTCTTCTTTCTGTTGAGCTGGTCTGCTAAATGACTACTGTCCTTCCAACGCAATGCCTCTGAAAAGTGAAACTAAAATTGAAAGCAAACTTTTATTTTCTGCCGAAGAATGTTAGCATATCTGCGTATTGACACTTGATACAAATTTCTTCTAATTGCTAAAGGAAAACAAAAATGCCTCCATGGGGCATGGTTTTCTCATAACACATGGTGTCTGGGCTCAGGCTCTAGAAATCACTTTACTGCACTTTCACTGAGACATGTCTGAAGAAAACTGGATTTGCCTGTCTGATGTTTTTGAGATATTTCTCTTTGACTTTGACATTCTATAAATAGGGTGACATCTAGGTATGAATTTCAATATATCCTTTTTTTTTTTTTTTGTCTTTTTGAAACAAGATCTCCTATGCAGTTCAGGCTGGACTTGAGCTCACTTTGTAGCCCAGGCTCTTCTCAAACTCCTGATGATCCTCCTGCCTCAGCTTCCTGAGTGTGGGAGTTACGGTCTGCACCACCACACCCAACTTCCTACTGTTGCTTATCCTGGCACCAAGAGTAAATACATGTTAGACCTATCTTTATTCTCTTACTTTTATCTCTTACTTTGTCTTCATGTTGCATTGTGGACAACATCTTCCAACATGCTTGCTGGGTCTTTCTTTCTCCCTTTCTTTTTTGCTGACAGTAACATATTTTATTTGTAAGGGGCTGTGGCCATCCTGGGTAGAATGGTCCTCTTACTCATCTGGTCAGTGGGCCAGGGGCTCAGGCCCAGGCACCATCCCTAGAGAGCTGAATATTTGGGTCAAACTGAGAACAAAGATCAAGTTATGGGATCACCGTGAAAATGGAAAAAATGTTATACTACTCAGACATTAAAAAGATGAAACAAGCAAATGTTATCTGATTTCATGTCCTTTTCTTAAGCTCTATTTTCCCTTAAAGTTAGTTGTATGGCTTAAAATTCTGTAAATTACCACGGCTTCCAAATTTGTATCTCCAGCTCAGTCTTCTGCCCTGAGATCCACATTCACACCGTCAACGATTTCTAGTAGCCTCTGTTGTCTGTCTTCCTGGTATCTCAAAATATGCATCAGAAAGAACAACTTAAATGATGCTACAGTGACAGACCTTAACATTTCGGTGACTCAGTAACACAGAGTTCTTGCTCTTTCATTTGAAATATAGTGTGCAGCAATGGGATCCGATTTCCAGGTGGCAGCCTGGGAATCCTCGGTCCTTCATTTTGTGATGTTCTCCTACCAACACGCATTTTTTTCTGAGTTGCCAGTGTGGTGCAGGAGGCGAGAGTGAGTCAGGGATCATTAATTGTCCTTACTCAGCACTTTTGCTCACCAATGGCCCCTGGGCCCCAGCCAGCCACCAGGGCAACTAAGAAACACAGGAAATGTCACAGATTTATATTAAGCAATAATTATCTGTCACCACCTTCACTTTTGGCCACTCAGTATTTCTCTGCTTCCTTCCTTTTCTCCACATACAGACCACACTCGAGTCACCTCCACAGGAGAAACCTTACACAGTCTGATCTAGGCACTCGCTCCTCTCCAAGTGATGTACAAGAACCTTTTTATTAGTTTGGTTGGGGCTTTTCTTTATCCAAAAACCTGTAATGTAAAGGAAATTTATCTGTCCCCTGTCCTCTTCTAAAATGCATCCTGATGCAATAGAAACATATAGCGACTTCTTGTAAAGCTGAAAAATAGAAAACATACAACTCTCAAATTCATAAGAATTTTGAAATCACCAGTGGGCAGACATCTGGAAGTGCTATTGTTTTATGCGCTACCAGAAACCAGTGTTAAAATTTAATTGCCTTTGTGATAGCATGGAGAGGTGGACCATTGAGAGATGAGTCAACTACAATCATTGTGGGGTGGGGGTGTCTATACGATTCTTTCTTTGGTTAAATCTGTTAGATGAATTTTCAGTTTTAGTCACTATATTATGTTACTTATTTCTTGTGTAATTTCCTTTTCCTTGTAGCTATTAGTGAGTTTTTATTTATCTCTTTAAAGTCAGAATATTATTTACTAATTACTTATGTTATGTAGTACTGGCTTCTAATGGTTTTTGCTGGGAGATGTGTCAATACCCTTCACTCAGAAACACAGCATGAAATAATTGTGTCTCTTTAGTTACCTATTAATCTAGTACACTTCATCTCTTTTTCTTTGACTACATGAACTTCAATACTGTTTTGTCTCCATGAGGCATCCTTAGATATGGATTGTTTTATTTTTCTGTTGTTGTTGTTTTATTTTTTGACTGGCTTAGGATGCCTTAAGGGCAGGTCTGGGAAGGCATGAGGATCTGGGGATCGAATCACAGCATTCTCAGCCTGACTGCTTTGCTTAAGCAGGGACTTAAACAGCTGTGCTAATGGGTAGGCCCCTGGGCGTCCTTAGATACATTCGCATTTTCATTTCCTCAAGAATACCACAAAAGTCATATTGTGTACGTCTCTGTGATGTTAGAAAGCATGTGATGTTGACTTGTCCCAGTGCGGTTGACATTACCCTAAATGACGTAGTTAAAAGTGTTTCTTCACTGTAACCTTACTGTTTTTCTCCTAGTAATCAATAAGTACAGGGCAGAGAGTGAAACTTCAACATTGTATGATTATCCTGTCTTTCACCACACCTCAAACCCTAAAAACTAGCATAGGCGGATGATTATCCACAGAATGGTTGTTACTATGATGTTTGCCAAATACTAATTGTCTATTGTCATCATAATTCTACCGTAAAGAAGAATCTTCCTTTCTCACCCACTTCTTTACTTATTCAATAAATTTCTCACTGTGGACCTATTTTACTATATGAGAAATAAGTAATTATTATTATTTGGTTGCTCCAGTTGTTCCAGATTTTGCCAGTCTTGTCAGTAGACTGCTGTAGTTCCCAATAGGAGTTCTACTCCTTTTTATTTGAAAAGGGTCTGTGGGGTACAAAATCTGCGGGCCTGTTGACAGTGGGAAATCATTGTGTTCAGGTTCTTTAAAACAGAAAGAAAATTAATAAAAACAAAAACAACAGAAAGAGCTAGGATACACGCATGCACATACGCATGTATGCACGCACATGTGCACACACACTCACACCTATTTCTGTGGCTATCCACCTGCAAACATATTCAATCATTAAGCGCATATTGGCTGTCCAAACTAGCGCAATGGTATTGATTCCAGCCTTCTGGTTTTCCTTACACACAGTTTCTTTTTCTGTGAACAATCTGATTCCCATTTTTCACTGATATTATGTTCTACATTTAATTTCTCATTAGATCCTTTCTCTATCACTTCTTCTCCTTTTGTTTTCCCTAGTTTATAAGTTCCTTTATATTGAGAATATTGGCTGTCCTTTGCTCAAGTACGCTTTTGTTTCTTCCTATTTTTGCTTTTACTTTCCAGTACATAAAAATAGTTTTTCCCTTTTTATGAATGATAGATATGTTAGATTTATTAGGTAGATACGTTAAATTCTGGTTGGTCATGCTGATGGTATTACAGATCTACGCAAATGTATCAGTCATCAAAATGTGCACATTAAACCCGTGCAACTTGGGCGTATCACTTACCTACCAACATAGCTTTCCTTTGACTTAATTTTGATTGATAAACTAATTCATCAAATTCATCATCTGGTACTTACTTTCTAAAAGTAAGAGAGGGTGGTCCTGCACACGGACCACTTGCACCTTGCTGTATCCTGCAGTAGGTGGCTGAATTTAACTGGAATCCACTTTTCCCAGGAGCCCATTCAGTACGGTCAATAGTGACATGAATGGAGAGATCCACAGCTCTCCTTAAGTAGAGGAAGGCCAGTCTGGGTGAAGAGTCTGACGGATGTCATTATTCAAGAAAGTGCTGCTTTGCAGTCATCAAATAAAGTGGTAACCAAGGTGCTGAGAACTTTGAAGTCATAGATACATAAGATAGGCACATGAATTGCCAGGAAGTGGAACTTCAGGGTACTACTTATGTACGTTACCTCATCTAGGGTTAAGATTGTCATAAACATTGTATCATTTGTATTCCAAATTATTTAGCCAGTTTTTAAATCTGCCAATTGTTTAACTGTAAATAAGTCCAGAAGATACTATAAATGTTAAATTAAAAACTTTTTTTTTTTTTTTTTTTTTTTTGTATTTTTAGTACAGGGTCTACAAGTTCTCACTACACAGATTCAACTTGTGGGGATCCTCCTGTTTTCAGCCTCTCAAGTGCTGGGATTACAGGTGTGTGCCGCCGCGCCCAGTCTCAAGGGCCATCTCAGTGCTCTCTGGGGGCAGGGATCAAACCCCCACTCACTGCACCTGCCTAAGCAGGTGTTTTAGTCTGCTGAGCTATCTGGCTGGCCCTAAAAATAAATTTTATACATATAATTATATAAATAAATCACATTGCACATATATTTTTTTATATTTGCATAGATTGCATTCATTTTCTAATGATCTGTATATTCAGATGAACTATTTGGACTTTTCAAGGTAGCTTACTTACCTCATTTTTTATTTTAATTATTAGTAGCCTATCAAAAATGTTATGATGGGGGCTGGGGAGATGGCTCCAGGGAATAAGCACTTCCCTGGCAAGTGCAAGGGCCTGAGTTCAATCCCTGGTTCCACTAAAGAAAAAAATGTTATGTTGGATTTTATGCAAAAACTTGTTGTATCAGCTGGTCTTTGCATATTTTAGGGATTTTGTTCCCTTGGTGTTGTTTAAGTGAATGATTGTTGGAGAAACAGGGGTATAAAGAAATTATTAAAAATTAGACTTTGATATGACTCCTGTCTACCTCATTGGAAACTCATAACTAAAGCATGATTAGAAATGCATACATTAGCATGAAGCAAATTTCCCGTACATAACTGGTAGACTAAGCACACATGGAATGCAGAAGTCAGTGATCTGTAGAGGAGACAGCAAAGCAGTGCCTGATTATAATCTATATTGCCCGGGATCCCTTTTGAAAATATTTGGAAGAATCTTTTCAAAGAGCCTGCAGCAGCCCATGGCCACCATCTTTCCTGCTTTTTCACCAGGACAATAACAAATGAGGCAAATCCTGGAAAAATCTAATTGTGTACAGATGAGGAGCAGTGGTATTTTATAGCAAGTCTATTTTTCTTTTTCCTTATATTTCTCATTCCCTGCTACCCCCTGACAACATAGGGGGAAGCTGGGTGGAACGTGCAGCAAAGCTGGGGTTCTGAGGTGCATGGAGGGAAGAGAGAAGCTGGGGAGTCTGTGGTATTTGAAGTCAGTCTGGGTCTGGATGAGTGTGTGGATCAGAAACACAAAAGGAAGAGACTTCTGAGAAAAGCCTGGGAGATTCCCCCAAGAAGTGGAGGCAGGAGAACAGCGCTCTGGTTCCTGGTATGAAGTGGTAAGATCTTTGCTTCTTGGGCAACTGGTCCTTCTCTTTTCTCTTCCTGGTTCTATCTTGTGGCACCCAGAGGGCATGAGAGGGAGACATGTTTTGACTCACGTACAGGAAGCGATCAGAAAAGTTTCTGCCCTGATAACAACCGGGCAGCAGCCAAGCTCGGCCCAGAGAGCCTACAGGAACTCTTCCACTGAGTCACAGACACCTCCGTGGCAACCCATGTGGACAAACAGCCCCACATGATGCCAAATGCCCTGAAACCTGGCTTGGGACAAGGTCATGACACCTCGCAGGGTGAGGCAGTGGGGAGACTACGGATGGCTGCTGTTCCATTGGAGGGATGGAGGGCTATCACATAGAACTCAAGGGAGTTTTTGGAAATGAAAGAAATTTTAGTTTTGCAAATTTGATGTAGTGAGATATAATACTAACATTATCTGACACCTAAAATAAACCAACTTCAGTTTTCAAAGCAGAATCAAGATTATCCAAGGAAATAAAAAATGTAGCAACTATTACAATCCTTGGAATCTCTGCTAAAATTTATCTATCAGCCAGCTTCTGAAGCTACTAGATGCCAATCTCTCCCACAGTCAGAGGCATAGCTGCAGGCTGGGGAGAGAGGTCCCACCAGGGAAGGCCCAAGGAGATGTGCAGGGTGGAAGGATGACCCTTCCAGCTGAAACGCAGATGCCGCGCTGGTGTGTCTTTCAGGGTTTATGTTTGACTCAGGTCTACAGCTTTGCTATGTTTGTTTGCTTTAATTGATATATCTAAAGGCGACATTTAAAAAAATTACACATCATGCAGGAAAATGTGTTTAGTTTTGGTGTATATGTACATGCATATAAGATACTTTATTTTTATACCCCATTATCTTTTTTAAGTAGTATATATTTGCATACATGAGAGTTACATTTCTTTTTCTTTCTTTGTATTTTTAGGGTCTACGGGGTGTTCAGGGTCTCACTACTTGATCGGGCTCCTAGAGACCCTCCTGTTTACAGCCTGCCAAGAGCTGTGATTACAGATGTGCTGCACCATGCCCAGTCTCAATTGCCATCTCAGTGTGCCCCAGGGGTGGGGCCAGCACGGTAGGCCAGAGCATCGAACCCCCAGCCCCTGAGTCTGCTTACAGGTGCTTTAATCCACTGAGCTGTCTGGCCGGCCAGACGAGGGTTACATTTCACCGTCTCATCATCCCTTCCCCTTCTCCACCATTCTCTTCCTCTTCTCTAGTGATCTCTGCTGACTTTCCTGTCATTCCTCCCTCTGATTGTTCAAAAGCATATTGCTCGATCTCTATGTGTTTGTGTAGTTTCTCTCCAGCTTTGTTTATTTGTGATCAAATAGGATACCTGAGGTGGTTCCATTTCTTTGTATGGGTTTGCTAAGACTTGCTTTGTGGCCTTCAACATGCTTGTTTTGCAGAAAGCCTGCAAACTGCTGCAAAGAATGTGCATTTTGCTGTTGTTGGATGAAATACTGTAGTTGACTGTTAAATTGGTTGTTCTATAGTTTAGGTGGGCTTTTTTTGTTTTGTTTTGTTTTGTTTCTTTCTTGGTATGGGAGGACCTTGCCAGGCAAGTACTTATGCAGCTGAGCTATCTTCCTGGCCCATAGTATGGTTTAAAGCTGATTGTTTTTGTTGATTTTTTGTTGTTGTTGTTGTTCGAGATGACCTAAATATATGTGAGTCAGATACTGAAGTCACTAACAGTACTGTACTAGGTCTAAATGTCCCTTTATGCCAAGTAGTATTTGTTCTGTGACGGTGGGCACACTGAAAATCAGTGCATATATAACTGTAGCTATTACACCTTCTTGGTACATTATTCCTTTTACCACTTTGTAGTGACTTCTTAGGGCCAGGGAGATGGCTCAGTAGAATAAGCACTTGCTTGGCAAGCACAAGGGCTTGAGTTCAATCCCTGGTTCCGCAAACAAAGCAAAAGCAAGCAAACAAACAAACAAAAAAAACTAGTGTAATGACCTCTTTTTTCTCTTCTGACTATAACTTGAAGCCTGTTACATTAAGTATATCTACTCTTATGGGCTTTTAGAATCCGAAAGCAAAAATTTCTATCCTTTCACTTCCAGTTTATGTGTGTTTTTATGTGTGAGCTGTGTTTCTTTCATTTTTATTCTTTCTTTCTTATTACGAATAACATCATGGCAATCAATTTTTCAAACAGAAGCATTAAAAACTATTTTATACTTTTCGAGCAGTGCATTTGTGTAGTGGAAGAAAATATAAGAAATTTACAGAAATAAAAAATCTAAAGCTACTGCAATCCCTACTACAAGAAATTCACAAGTTAAGATATTACAAGTGCTTCTTGGATAACATGCCTGACTTATACTCCCAGTTCACTTTAGTTGCTTGATGTACGATTTAATACTTTAAAAGTCTGCAGCTAAATTACTTAATAATATTTATAAAATTGTTACCACTCTGGAGAGACGAGCTTCACCATGAACTGAAAACCAGGAAGATGTAATTTGGTATTTTTGATCATGAGTTATGATCAACTGATTAAAGGATTAATGATTTAGTCAGGATTTGGATGGCATGAAGACCAGCACAAGGAGGAGTGTGAGAACCACTCACTGCACCCTTCTGTACGCCTGTGGCACCAAGTCCAGAATGTGACAGTCTACTCAGGGAGAGCGTGTTTTCACGTGTGCTACTGAGCAAGAAAAAAATAGGTGTACTATGGCACAATTTTTCTTCTTTTCTGTTTTTGTTCTTTTTGAAGAACAGCTAGAGATTGAAGAGTTGATTAGTATAATACAGATATTATAGGGAAAGGTACAAAATAACCCTCTATCACCAATCCCAATATTTATCACATTATAGTAGTGACTGGGGATATTATTAATTTTTGTGTTATCTGCTTTTATTTAGAACATACATCAAAGCCATTAGCCTGAACTTGAGCATAGCCTTCAGCAAAGTCCTTTTTGTATTTGGTACAAGGTCTCACTACACAGCTGTCAGCTGCCCCAGCGCTGGGATTACAGGCATGCCCCTCCACACCCACTCTTGGTGGCCAGCTCAGCATGCCCCAGAGAGGGGGTGGCACTGCATGAGTAGTAGGGATTGAAGCTATATCATTGTGCTTCACTGCTGAACTATCTCCAGGGCCCTTAAAATACTTTTTGTAATAACATTACATTTCACAATATTAGAAACAATATTGGTGCTGATTTGTATTTTGACCTAAGGGTTTAAGAAGACAATTTCTGGGGAGCAGGGCATATGAAATGATATTTTTACTGTGCTAAGTAAGGTCCATGACTGTGGGCCTGTTGTGGGAGGCCAGTTCACTTGCTTCTCAAAGTCTGCAAATAGTTGCATGCTCCCTGGCTGTGTTGAGAAATTTCACATTCACAGCCTCCTGAGGCAAGATAATATCTGCTGGGGGCCAGGGAGGTGGCTCAGTGGAGTAAGCACTTCCCTGGCAAGTGCAAGGGCCTGAGTTCAATCCCTAGTTCCACAAAAAAAAAAAAAGATAATATCTGCTGAAGACAGCATACAAAATGCAGGCATCAGGGAATGGGGAAGAACCTTAATTTTTTCTGTCTGAAATGATCAACTTGATCTCTGTTTCATTATCCTGTTCTTGCTATAGTCCCTGTTCCAGGAAGAGTGGGCCATCCTGGTGCTTTTTACTGACTAATAATAATGGGCCTAGGGAGAGGGTGGAGCCTGTCCCCTAGGGGTGAGGGCCTTCTGCTCCCCCCTGAGCCCCAAATATCAGTCTTTTGCCTTTCTTTTATTCCCTGCCACTCCTCCCACAGGTACCTGGTGGTCTGATCAGCCTTTCCCTCCTCTCACAACTGGTGTCTGAACCAGGGACCAGAGGCTTAAAGGGGAAGCTCCCCTCAAGTGGAAAGGAGTGAAACACATCTTGGAGGGATGAGCCCAGAAGCCCATTGTTCCAGAAGGTAGAAGTAAGTCATGGCCTGGAAAGGCTTTACTTAACCTGGTAATGGGGAATTTGTCAGCGGAGGAGCAGAGCTATGTACAGTGGCTGTGTATATTAGCGAAACAGGCCTGAGCTCAGAATAGCGCTCCTTCTCTTTCAAAAATGCTGCGGGATGTTATCCCGAGGCTGGGAACCTTGGACGCGGAAAACTTGGATAGGATGGGAGAAAATGGAAGGAGAGCCCATGCAGAGGTTGAACAGATTGCCCCAAAACTTCTTCATTGTGCAATCTGATAAAAGCGGCATTGGAAGCTTATATAGGGCTAAGGCTACCTATACTGCCTCTGCTCCCTGCCTCCTCCCCACGCGCCCTGATGAAGGAAAACAAAAAGGTGGTACTGACGATAAAGAACCCCCTTTCTGGCCTGCACACCCCACCACCCCCAAGCTTTGGAGGTTAGTGGAGCCACCTTTGTGTGTCTAAATAAATACTGAGAGTTCCTTTGCAGAGCTACTGTGGCGGCGATCCGATTGGGCCCCATGGCTTCCAGCTGTAGTTAGACCAGCCCTTGCAATCCAAGGCGATGATACGAGAGCATCAGGAGGTAGGGAATAAGGCATTGGAGGAATTCAAACACCACAGTGAACAATGGGGCCCAAGGGCCTCTACAGCAGGCTCCTGGAGTCCACTTTGCGAGCTCTGTGCGTGGCCCGCAGGACCTTAAACACCTTCGCAATTCCTGCAGAACCTTCTGGTTAAGGTTCAACTGCAGGCAGAAAGAAGTGAGAGTGGTTGGGAGGCTAATTATTTTATGTTATTTTTGTCTTTTTCATTTATTTATTTGGTTCAGGGTTTCACTATGTAGTTCGGACTGGTAGGGACCCTCCTGCTTTTAGCCTTCACAGCTCTGGGATTACATGTGTGTGCCACCACACCTGGACTCCCCCACCCTCAGTGTGCCTTGGGGGTGAGGCCTGCACAGCATGCGGGACCAGGGATCAAACCCTGGTCCCTGTGCTTGCCAAAGCAGGTACTTAGTCCACTGAGCTATCTTGCTGGCCCTTGGGAGGCCAGTTATTTACAGGTGACATGTTGTTAGGTGTGGGACGATTGCTGACAACAAAATCAACTAGGAAGGTTGTACTGATAATAAAGCACTGAAAGTTTAAACTTTCTTCTTCCCTCTTTCTGCTTTCATGAGCTACACAATGTCCCAAGAGGAGCGCTTCTGAGAAAACTCTGTCACCACACCTTTGCAGGAAGTAATGACAAAGAAAATTGGACGGTGAAATTTTACCTTTGTCTTAGTTTTTTCCTCTTCTCTTTCTTTCTTGATTTCTTTCTTTCTTGATTTCTTTCTTTCTTGATTTCTTTCTTTCTTTGTATTTTTAGGGAAGGGCTAGCTTTTCTTCTTACAGAAAAAAACCTTAAATGTTTATTATACATATATATATATATATGCATCTAGAGAAAGTTCACTTATGCAACTTTCTAGTAAAGCCCAGCATTTTGTCTATCAAAGTCTATGAGAAGTCAGTAAAGACATTTGATCTTAAATCTTAAATCAAGAGACCATCCACTCAAGTCCTTGGGCTGACCCTTGCGAAGAAGTGTACACCATGCCTGGACATGACACTGGTGCTCTTTAAAGACTCCAAACACGGGGATTTTGGGTACCATTGTTTTTTGTTTGTTTGCTTTTTGAGACAGGGTCTTGCTATGCAGTTTAGGCTGGCCTTCAGTCCACTGTGTAGCCCAGCTTGGTCTCAAACTTATGATGATCCTCCTGCCTCAACCTCCAGAGTGCTGGGATTACAGATGTATACCACTGTATTTGGCCACTCATACATTCTATAACATCTTTTTATTAGCAAAAACCAACAATTCATCATTTCTTAAGTTCCTCATGTGCTAATATTTGTAGAATCCTAGGTAGAAAAGAACTAAAGAACAAAAGTTTGTACTGTCCAGAACAACTCCAACAAACTCTGTGTTAATATAGTAAGTGTTCTGAGAAGAAATGTTTTAAACAAAACCACTGGGCAATAACACACAGATGGAGAGGCTCATACCAGAAGAAATTTATCTTCTTAACCCAAGCTAGTCTGGTAGAGTAAAAATAGCCACTTGCAATGTCTATTACTGTTGTCTTAATCTACAGCTCAGATGCTAGAATACAGCATGTGCTTAATAAACAATCATTCAGTGAACAATCAAATAAATGCATCCTGGTGCTTGAAGAGTCCCCATATGCTGGTGAAGAAAATTCCATTCTCAGGCAGGAGATCTGCTCCCCTTACCCATGCCATCTGGCCTTCCTGACTCGGGTACAGGGGTAGAAACACCTTGGCGCCTTGACCCCTGCAGCTGTCACTCACTGAGCAGCAACCAGTCTCCAGGAAACTGGGGCAGGGGGCTGAAGCCCAGGCTGCCCTGCTGCCACCACCATGCCTGCGAGGCTCACACATTGTCCGTAATGGTCCTCCTTAGCCAGTCTCCTCTACGAGGTGTGCTTTCTGCAGGTGACATATAGTTGGGTCTTTCTTTCCTCTTCTAATCTGACAATGTTGTCATTTAATTGGAGAACTAAGACCATTTGTGTTCAGTCATCATCAAGAGGAATTTTATTGTTTTTCTGATGTTGGATTCGTTCCTGATGCTCATTGGCTCATTTACTCTTCTAATGAGAGTCACTCTTTTTTTGCGCTCTTGTGGTTGTGCTGGTCTTCTGTGCGTAGGATTCCTTTAAGTAACATCTAATGCGGACCTAGTGGTCCTTTAGCTTATGCTTATCTCAGCTTATCTTGCAAGATATTTACTTGTCCTTCCACTCTGAACAATAACCTTACAGGATATAATAATCTAGGCTGGCAGTTATTGTCTTTTAAGACTTGAAATACAACGTTCCAAGCCCTCCTGGGCTTAGAATTTCTGTTGGGAAACCTGCTTTTATCATGATGGGTTTGACATTCTAAATAATTTGTCATTTTCCTAATAGCTTTTAATATTTTTTCTTTTTCTTGAACTTCTCACCTTTTGACTGTGATATATTGTGGAGGGATTCTTTTCTGATTATGTCTATTTTGGGCTCTAAATACCTTCAGTACTTGGATGTCCACCTTATTCCACATATTTGGGGAGTGTTTTGCTCTAATTTTACTGAAATATTTTTTTCTGTGCTACTAGCCTAAGTTGTTTCTTCTTGAGACAAATGAGTCTTTTTTTTTTCATTAGACTTTATTGGTACATTTTACCTATACATAATGATCACATTTATATTGGAGAATTTGTACCTGTACATGATATAACTCACGTTTTCCCCATTCCCCAACCTAGCAAAATGAGTCTTAAATTTGGTTTTTAAATGCCATAGAGCTCTGGTGGGTTTTTTTTTTTTTTTTTGGTTTATTCTACTCATATTAAAAATATTGTATATTCTGTTTGTACTCAAGAGACTATGCATATTCTTTTCTCTTTATTACTGTCCAAATGTGCTAGAGTATCCACCTTTCCCTCAAGCCCTAATATTCTTTTTTTTTTTTTTTCATCTAGCCTACTGTTGAGAATTTCAACTGAGATTTTTAATTTGATTTATTGGGATTTTCATTTCCAGGATTTCTGTTTGGTTCTTTTTCAGGATCTTTGTTACTTTGTTGAAATGGTCTTCCATATCCTGCTTTATCTTTCTTTTTAAAAAATTTTATTGCATTTATTTTATTCTTAATGTATTCCCATGCCATAAATTTCTATTTCCTCAGTTTCTTCTGGGATATCTTTTCCTTCTATGCAACTTCCTCCTCTGGTTTAGGAACAATTTGTTCCTTTGCAATAAGGATCATCTCAGTATGGCAGGGGAGTTCATGGATGGGTTAATCTGGCTGTGAGCTCTAGAAGTACGTTCCCAATGCATCTTGGGAACATTGTTCACCTGGATATGTTCAATAGCTAGAGAATTTACATTTAAACCTTTCCAGCTCAGCATTACTCTCTGCATTTTTAAGCATGTGCAGCAAAAATTCAGCACTCTTTTTTGGGTCACCAACCCTGCACGCAGCCCCACTGTTTGGCCTGGGTACACCTACCAGCTCCTCCACTGTAATGCCAGAATGGCACCCATTGCTTCTTTAATGTGACATCCTTCAGACAGATACTTGGTGGCTTTTTGAATATGCATACTCTTGATGGCCTGGGCAGTTTCATGTGTGCTCTTAAAGTGAATGTGAAGATTTGAGCCTCTTGATTTGCATGATTTTGTGGGGGTTTTTTTGGGTTGAGAGAGTGAACCATTTTTACAGGTCACCTCAGGCTGCTCATAGGAAGAGGAAGAAGCAAACCTCTAAGTTGCTTTCGTTGTTGTTGTTACTGTTCCAGTGCTGGACTTGAACCCAAGGCTCTGCACATGCCAGGCAAAGACTCTGTGCTGAACCATGTCCCCAGCCCAAAATTTAAGAAGCTTTTTTTGGCTACTTCAGGCTTCCTTAAGAGCAGGTCTGGTGCAGCTTGTTGAACTGGGAATCAAACTTCAGTCCTTATCTTTCTTAATTCACTCAGCTGTTTATTTGCATCTTTGAGTCTAGTGATCATGTTAACAACCAATTTTATATGTGTTCTTTGGCATTTCATCCACTTCAGTTTGTATGGAATCAGTTATTAGAGTAATTCATTTTTTGATACATCTGGTTTCCTTGTTTTCCTATGCTTTTATGTTGAGAGTTGTGTATCTGTTGCAATTGATTATGTGGTCTGTGTGTGTTTTATTTATTGACTTTTTATAGTTGTCTTTGTTTTTTTTTTTTTTTTTGTCTTTTTGTCTTTTTGAGACAGGGTCTCACTATGCAGTTCAGGCTGGCCTTAAGCTCACTTTGTAGCTCAGGCTGGTCTCGAACTCACAACAATCCTCCTGCCTCAGCCTCCCGAGTGCTGGGATTACAGGCATGCGCCACCATGCCCGGCTTTAGTTGTCTTTGTTTTTATGATGCTCCCTGAGTTGTGATATGTCTCAGTGTCAAAGCAACCACTCAACCTATTAAAAGTGCCAAGTTCAATTCTCAGTGTTGCTTTAAACAGAGAGAAAAACTACCAATAACATTGGCCACTATAAAGCCAAACATATACCATCGTAGAACACAAACTTGTTTGAAAAGATTTCCACTATTCAACTAAAACAGTAAAAGGCCATTAGTAACATAGAACAGGCTAGAAAACATTAGGAATTAAGAACAACACATCATATATACAAAAAAGGGGAAATAGAGACAGAGGTATGAGAGGGGAAGGAAATACAAATGGGAAGGGAGAAGAGAGGGAGTGTGAGCGAGTTAAAGCATCAACAGAATTTCATAAAATGGGATGATTTTATGAACTAACTATTGATGTGGAAAATGTGGCAAGACATCATGGGACTACAGAACCACAGGAGCAAAAGCACAGCTGACGACAGCAAACACCCCTGCCCCAACCAACATTCCTCATAGTGGAGATATTTCCCTGCCCTATGAGACCTCTAATATTGGACTCTGCCTGATATAACAAGTGTTGCCCAAAACAATTTTTAATTCTCAGTCCTCCCTCCCAGCCTCTGCCCTAGTTGGCCGAATTACTTAGGCAGGCTGTAAGCCTGTCTCTGTCCCTCTGTGTCACCGGTGAGTGCTGAGGGATTTGCATTTGGTGTCTCAGTGGCTTTGTACCTGGGAGTGAGGCTGTGGGAACAGCTGTGGCTGCCGCCCAGCTCCTCACTCAGCTGGCCTCCGGCTTGGGTCCTGGCTTCCAAGGTCTTGAATCACTTGCGGCAAGTGTGTGCACCGCAGGGCGCACCATGCCTCAGAGCAGGCCAGGGGCAGTTTGTACTGTCCTGCTCTGATAAGCCGCAGACATTCTGCCTGCCCCACAGCCTAGCTGCTGGTCGCAGACCCCACACAGAGTTAGTCTCTTTTCCTGTTGCAATGTTCAAACCACAGGTTTTGTTTTGTTTTACTTTACAGCATTTCTCTCTATCTGGCCAAATAAAATCCCCACCAGCTGAGTTGCACAATACCTGGCGGCCTCATGGCTGTCTTCCTGGAGCCCGGAGCTGGGCTTCCCAGGACCTGGCCACACCCTCCTCCCTCACATTCCTAGCCACTCTGTCACAGTCGCCTTCTCCTGGGCCCAGGCCTTCCTTCTGCATTCCTGGAAAGAAGCGGCAGTAGCATCCTCTTGGAGCTAGCAAAAACGGGGGGCTCAGACACGGCTCCCCATTGCAGCACCACCTACACCCCATGGGAGGCCCGTTGGCCTCCTTCCCAGTAGGAAGTTCCGGGTCAGCACTCAGTCAGCCTTGCCCAGGCCGCACCTCTGCCCAGGAGCTGAGTCTGCGTCCGTGAGAGCAGGCCAGGATTTACTCTTTCAGCCCCTGGGGTTGAAATAAATACTGGTGTGGGACACCGTGGCTGCCCTACGGGGATGCACTGCCCAGCTGCGGCGCAACGGGTCCGGCTCTCCTTCGCTTCACTTATTTCTTCTACTCCTACTCCTACTTCTCTTTCACTTACTATTCTAGAAGAGCAGCAGTACTGCTGGCTTTCCCCTGACTTGCTCAAGTTTCAGCCCGGCGACTTCCTGCAGCCCGAGCCTCACCTGACAGCCACACCTGTTGGTCTGGATGGAGACCCCGCGGCAGCTCTCGGGTGCTGCTCGCCTGCCTCCAGCATGCCGCACTCTCCGCAGACATCTTGGAAATGAGATTTGAGTGTGAGAGTTAAAAAGCTCTTACAAAAACTCCTAGCTGTTTTGTTGGAGTTGGTAACTGGAATGACTTGATGGACTCCGGCGGCCTCTCTTGGTTTGAGCAATTAAAATGTTTATTTCTTCCTGCAGTAGCTTTACTTCTTTTGGCATTTCTTGGGTCATTTTACTTTCTTTATGAATATCAGAATCTAACTTTGGGTACATGTCCTATCGGTCCTGATTTTGACAGTAAACTCTCTAAATACAGATTCCACAATTTGAAAGAAGCGGATGGGTTCTCCTCCTCATTACACACAGAGAACCTGGTACCTCAATGTGCCCGAGTGTCTAGCCAGCATGTGTGGCTCGCCTACACCCAGGAGGAAAATGGCCTCCATTGTCTATGTGATGTAAAAAGGGTACAAGCTTTCTTATTTTTTATGTTCTGAGCTCCTTTCACCCTGCTGGGGTTAGTCAAAGGGGTCCCATGGTGCACTGAGCTTTCTTCAAATAAAGCCTCGCTTGGGGGTCCTGTAGATTCCTGTAGATCTATTCATGTTTTATTTCTCAGCTCATGTAGGTTCAGAAGGTCCTGTGAATCTCCTTGCAATTATTCTGAGCAGGATGGACAAGATTTTTAAAAAGAAATACAAACACCATGGGCTTCAGCTTTGAAGAACTTCAGAGACAAGCATCTGAGTAAGTGTTAGCTGGTGGCTTCACCAGGACAGGGAAGCAACTGGCAGGGCTTCCCAGCCCTGCTGGTCAACAGGAGCCATAACAAGCATGGCAGCTACCACTGACCAGTTATAGTGGCAGTGGCTGGAGGGCTGCCATGGCTGGACCCACGGCAAGGTCCAGCAGCAGAAACCTGGAACCTAGAGTCCAGCTCTACCACTGAAGGCAGGGGCCTGTTAGCACTCTGAGCCCAGGACTGCTTGCCACGCTGCACTCTGCCCATTCGTGATGTTAATCCAGATCCAGAAAAAGAACCCTCAGCTGATCGGTAACAGAGAATTTACCATGGCTGAACCCTGTGAAAGCACGAGCCAAAATAAACACTTTCCAACTGAACACCCTAAAATATTAGGGTTTTCCAGAGAAACAGAACCCGTAGGAAGTATATAGGTATCCACAGCTTTACTCTGAAGGACTGGATCCCAAGGGTAGGATGATCCACACTCTGCCACGCACAAGCCAAGTCCAGGAGCGACAGTGAGGTGGGTCATAGTTCCAGCTTCAAATCAAAGGACTGAAGACCAAGGGAGACAGTGAAGTGAGACCTAATCCACACCCGAAGGCTTCAGTGTCCCAGGGCAGGAGGAGGTAGATGGCCCCACTCAAGCAAGGGAGAGAATCTGTTCTTCCTCCGCCCTTTTTGTTCTAGTCATACTTGCTGCAGGCTGGGTGCTGCCCCACCCACTGAGGATGGCGATGTTCTTTACTCAGGGTCCTGACTGAAAGATCTCTTTCTGAAGCACGCTCAAAGGTACACCTGAAGGTGGGGTTTCCCTGCCTTATGGACACTCTCGTCAAGTCAAGTGGACACGTAAAATTTACCATTACAATGGTAAAGAAAGTTAAGTGGAAGCTATTGGAGTCATAATCAGAATCTTTAGTCTAGACAAAGTTCCGATGGGCAGTTGCAAAGCATTAACAAGTGTGGTAATAATACTCCTTACTGTTTGGTGTCTTGACTGTAAAATCAAGTTATTTATGTCATTGGCTCTTTCATCATAGGCCCTCATTTTCTAAGTGACAAAGAGCTCAGAGAAGCTGGCTAACTCCACTAGGCTGGACTTTATGGTTAAAGCTAATTTATTTTTAGGTCATGTGTTATTTTACCTGTTGCTTTCAAACTATTTTGTGCCATGTGATTATAGGCTTAACTTTATAAAAAGCATCCAATGCCATATAAGCTGTCACTGTATAATACATTCATGAAAAGCAATTCAGTCTACTGGCGGTTCCAAGATGGTTATTTGAGCAAAACCCTCACACAGGCTCTTTGGTAGCCAAGGTAGAATGAATGGACTCATTTATTAAAGAAGAAGCCTCGGCATTCCCTTGCTATTAGGGTATTTGGCTGGAATTTCCTTATATCAGCAACATTTAATGTCTTTATATATCGATAACTGAACAACCAAAGGAAAGGGATCCATCTCTGCTATTTTTATGTAGGTTTTATCCAGGGTTCATGTCAACAGCTTCAAAAGCAAGATCCTTGGGCGCTAGTTTCATTAGACACAGGCTGGTCTTTTTGTGGATTCATATTTGTAGTCTGTACTATTCCTGCTCATCTTAAGGAGCAGACATCCACCCTTAACCTATCTTAAGCCTCCCTCTTTCTGTCTCTGGATCCTCTTCTCATGTTTTTACTTCATTCGTTGGTTTAGTTTGTGTTTGTGACACAATGGTCAGAGTCACTGTGGGCAGTCAGCCTTTTACACAACACATCTTGTTTCTTCCCACATTCTCTTCCCTCCCGCCCTCTTTCTCTCATTCCCTTTCTCACTTGCAAAAGAGCTGCCCTCCTGTTTTCTTCTGTCTTTTGTAGTGCTCTTCACTGCATTTAAACTTTGTATTTCTCATATGTGTCCTATTCATTTCATTCAGGATTATGTGTTCAAGTAGCACCCATTCTCCTAAAAGCAACTCAAGTCGGTCCTTCTTTGTAGCTAGCTCAGAGGTAGTCCATTTGTGTATGTGCCACATCTTCTTTATCCAGTTGCCTGTTGATAGACATAGATCGCTTCCAAATGTAGCTGTTGTGAATTGTGCTGCCATAACGTGGGTGTGCTTGTGTCCCTGTATATGGGGAGGTACCTAGAAGGGGAATAGTTGGGTCAATGGGTTTTCCAGTACTAGGCATTTGAAGAATTTCTGTTCTGATTCCTATCATGGGTGCACCGCTTCCCATTCTTCTCAGCAGGGTAGAAGGGCTCCTCCACGCCCTCTCCATTGTTCATTATCATTTCATCTCCTAATGGGTATTCTTTCTAGGGTAAGGTATTGTTTTAATTTGCATTTCTCTAGTGGCCAGTGATGGTAAACACTTTTTTTTTTCTGTATTTTAGGGTAGGGCCTATAGGGTGTTCAGGGTCTCCCTACTAGGTTGGACTCATAGTGATTCCCCTGTTTGCAGCCTCCCAAGAGCTGGGATTACAGGTGCGGGCCACCAGGTCTAGTCTCAATCAATGTCTCAGCGTGCTCTGGGGGCAGGGCTGGCACAGCAGGTCGGGGAGTGAACCCCTAGCCCCTGCACCTATTTACAGGTGGTTAATGTGCTGAGCTATTTGGCTGGCCCACATTTTTTAGTGTATTTGTTGGCCATTTATACTTTTGAGAAGGGTTTGTTCATTTCAGTTGTCTGTTTTTCATTTGGGTCCTTTATTTTGATGGAGATGTAACATTTTTTAGTTCTTCATGTATTCTAGATATCAGTCCTCTGTTGGGAGTTTTATGTTGTTTTCCAGGATGCTCAAAACAATTTTATTTTTCACTTGTAGCCAGTATTGTTGGACAGTGGAATTTGAGTACTATTTTTGTGGGAGTGGTTGTGTGTGTGTGTGCCCACTTCTCTTTCATTTTGATCTTGGTCCTGATGTTTATTTTATTTTTTATTACTGCATTTTACACTTTTTCCAAAAGCAACTTAAACTTCTGAGTAGCCTCAAAGCATGTGAAAAAAAATCAACAATTACATAGTAAATTTAAAATGTTTAAAAAGACTATCTTGAAATATCATAAACTTATTTACCTATAGCTGTTAAAAAAAAAAAAAAGAGGTGCTAAATATTTTTCTGAGAGTCAGTGAAAAAAAAATGAGATTTAGGGAACAGCTGCAAAGCACTGCAAATATAAAAATAAAACTACTGTAGCAGGAGAAATGGTTTCCAGGCTGAGAAGACTGCGCGACTGCTCTTTTCTTGGCTTTAGGACCACCTCGCCTTCCGCTCCCACTGAGGCCCAGCTTCTGAGCATGTACCTCCCACGGTTTCAACATTTTTGCCAACAAGGCGTTTGGAAGTGATGCTCTGAGCAGTGTTTTCTGGGCAATGTTTGTGGGCTTGGTTGCCAAATCTAGTACAAGTAAACTCCAGAAAAGGTTTGCACTTTGGGAGGAGCCAGCTTGTGTTTTGTATGTTTTTAGATATTCACACAGAAGTCGGAGACCTGATGCTTTGTTTTCTACTGGCTGAAAAAAAAAAAAGAAAACAAAAACTAAATCAGACCCACACTAAGACTCATGTAGTTTTAACATTAGGTGGAGTCCTGTCATTATGATGGGTATATGAAACTAAACTACAGAAAGTTTAGAGAAAATTATGATCAAAGCATTTTCAGAAAAAATAAAAATGCTTGTAAGCATACTTGGAGGTTGATTTAAAAACAAGGGAGGCTAAGATTACAGGGGGAAAAGGAAATGCTCACACGACGAGCTCCCACTTATCAATGCCAGAGGCATCATTTTGTACTCATTCATTCATCCATTCACTAAATGAACCAACAAATACTCATTCACAGTCCACCTCGGGCCAGGTGGTTTTGCTCTGTTTTCACCATGAAAACAATGCACATGTCAAACAAAGACCTTATAAGAGCAGACTTCCATGGCACCTGCTACAGGCCTGTACGTTCTATTTTTATTTAAATTTTTAAAATCTCTTATGTATTTATTCAGTACAGGTTCTCACTATACAGTTCAGACCCATAGTGATCCTCCTGTCTCAGCCTCCCCAGTGCTGGCATTATAAGCATGCACCACCACGCTGGAAGGGCATGTGGGGCTGGAGATTGAACCCAGGTCCTTATGCTTGCCAGGCAGGCAGGTAGACCACTGAGGGATCTCCCCAGCCCAAGCCTGTACTTTTATGTAAAAGATTTTACATCCCAACATGAGTATCTCTAATGGAACTGACGAGGGGTATTTATCATTTCAATTATGAACTTTTAATTATTTATTGGATGATTTATCAGTTCCCTCATACCTTTCATTTTTCTTCCGGATAATGGACAGAACTAGTATTTCATTCCTGTTAAAAGTGGATACATTTTCTGATATATATTTCAATCTCCTTTTTCAGAGAACTGTAGATTTTAATGTAAAGGTCTTTTGCTTTCTTTGTTAGATTGACTCATAGGTATTTCAGTCTTTTGGGTGCTGTTGTAAAAGGCATTGCTTCCCTAATTTCTCTTTTAGTTAGATTTTAGTCATGTACAGTATGGCTATGGATTTTTGATTATTTATGGTATCCAGCTAAGCTACTGTGTTTGCTTAATAAATCTAGAAATCTTTTGGTGGAATTTTTGGCACATTCTGTGTAAAGATTCATGTCATCTGCAAAGTGTGATAATTTCACTTCTTCCTTTTCTATCCTTATTCCTTTTATAATTTTCTCTCTTGTATAATCACTCTGGCTAATGTTTCCAGAACTCTATTGAGTAACAATGGTGACAGTAGACATCCTTGTTTTGTTCTTTATTTTTTAAATTTTTTTGGCGGAACTGGGGATTAAACTTAGGCCTTTGCACTTGCTAGGGAAGCACTTATTCCACTGAGCCATCTCCCCAGCCCCTTTGTGCTTCATTTTATCTTTTATTTTGTGTACTTGATATAGGTTCTCACTGTGCAGCTGGAACTTGGAGTGATCCTCCCGTTTTCAGCCACCCCAGTGCTGGGATTACAGGTGTATGCCACCAAGCCTGGACTCAGTCACCAGTCCCAGAGCACTTGAGGGTGTAGCTATGCAGCATGTGGTACTGGGGATTGAATCCTGGTCGCTGGGCTTGTCTAAGCAGGTGCTTATTCTGACGAGCTATCTCACCAGCCCTGTTTCTTATTTTAGGGTGAAGGTTTACAGGTTTTGTCCATTTAGTATGATGTTGACTATTGATTTGTCATATATGCCTCTTATCATATTGAAGTAAAGAGCATTCAAAATGTTTGTGGGTTTTTTTAATCATTAATGGGTGTCAGACTTTGCCAAACACTTTTTCTGTATCCTTTGAGATGACCATATGAGTTTTGTCCCTGTCTCTGTTAATACAGTGTATTACATTTATCTATTTGCATATATTGAGCTGCCCCTGCATCTCTGGAATGAATCCTACTTGGTCATGGTGTACTGTCTAGAATATATGAAGAACTCAAAAAATCAGACCCCCCCCATATCGAAAAATTCAATTCAAAACTGGGCATCTTCTATAAAAAGGCACTTCTCAGATGAAGACATAGAAACAACAAATAAAGATATAAAAAGTAGGCATCATGATTGGTCACTGAAGAAATACAAACTGAAACAACACCGAGAGTCTATTGCACCCCAGAAAGAATGGCTGTCATCAAGAAGTCAGCCAAGAACAAATGCTGGATGGGATGAGGGTTTGGAAAAGGAGCCTTCCTGCCCTGCTGGTGGGAGTACAGACTGGTGCAACCACCGTGGAGATTCTCAGAAAACTGAAAGTAGAGTTTCTGTCTGACCCAGCCTTCTTGGTGACTTCCAGAAAGATTTAAGGTGATATACCACAGTGATGTGCACACACCCAGGTTTATAGCTGCATGTTGTAATTGCTAAATCTCGGAAACAGCACAAATCCTCATCAACTGATGAGTACATTACTAGTATATGGCTTTTTTATGTCATGGAGTACTACTTTGCTATGAATAAGGATAAGCTTGGGACATTTTTGTCTAAATGGATCCATCTTGGGATTGTACTCTTTTTTTCTGTATTTAGGACAGGGTCTACAGGGTCTCACTACATAGATCGGACTCATAGCGATTCTGTTTTCAGCCTCTCAAGTGCTGGAATTATAAGCGCATGCCACCATGTCCAGGCACAATCACTGTTTCAGTGCGCCCCAGGGGCAGGACCCACAAGACATGGTGGGAATCGAACCCCAGCCCCCGCATTTGCCTCGGCTATCATCTGCTGAGCCATCTGGTCAGCCCTCGAGACTATACTCTTAAGCAAAATAAATCAGACATATATTTGTAAATATTTGTAAATACTGTGTACTTTCTCTAGTGTGAGAACCCACAAGTGTGGATAAGAACCAACATGTGTAACAGGCATTGTGACACAGGAAGAAAATGGTCAACAGGAAGGGGAACAAGGCAGAAGGAAAGGTGTGCAGTGCCACTCCTAAGAGGTATTTCAACATCTCTTTTCCCAGAACAGTACAAATGAAAATGCATGACAGCAGCATTCAGCATCATAATTGCTGCACTTAGATGCCTTTCCTTTCATTTATTGGAAAATTTTATTGCTGACTTGATCAATACTGTATTCAGAGCTAGTTTTCTGAAAAGTTAGCTGGGCATAACAAATCAAATATCCTTTATCCTTTTGTGTGCAGAAAGCAATATTCCTAACATACATGACATCATCTCTTTCTCAGACAATTTGGCTTTTCCAGACAATAGTAGGCATAAGCATTTAGAGGCCATGGGTGTCAGAAGAAACGTGGAATTTGGGTCAAAATTATGTTTTTTTTTTTTTGTATTTTTGAGACAGGATCTCACTATGCAGTTCAGGCTGGCCTTGAACTCACTATGTAGCTCAGCCTGACCTCAAACTCACAACGATCCTCCTGCCTCAGCCTCCTGAGTGTGGGGATTACTGTCATGAGCCACATACCCTACATATGTTATCATTTTTGCATGATATTTTCCTTGCCCCTGGACTGGTTGTTTTATTTTCTTTTTCTCATAAATATAGACCCATATAATCTAACATAACATGATAGCTTGAAGTCTATAAATTATCTTTCATGAATCAAATTCACAATATGAGATGAAACAGGTTTATGGTTATAATGCATAATTATGTCTAATTATACTGTAAAATTCTGCCTACCATATGAGAGCCTGAACAAGCCAATTAACCTGTGGGGCTGAATGATTTCTGATGTCTTCTTTAGAAACTTAGCAGGCAGTCCTAGCTTCTAAGAGACTACCTAGACAGCTTCAAAAACTATAGACTTTGGATCCAATGCCTATTTTTAGGGAACACAGTATGACCATTTTGTTACAAGCTGTCATAATTTTTGATACCAGACGGATCTTGTTAAGTAGTAAGTAGGTGTCAGAATTCCATTTTACCTAAATCTTTCCTTCTCCACCAGCTATTGTCACGTCAGCACCCGGTCACTAAGCAGAGTGAAGATTTGATGAATATCTGCGTATTCTCTTTTTAACAAAGACAAACCAGATGAATCAGGCCTTAAGTGGATATTTTCTCATTTATGAAATGTTGGCTTTTCTGTAGTTGACTTTAAAAAAGCATAATTCGTAGAGCAGCATATCACCCAGTTACTTGAGTATAGTAACAGATGATAGTGCAGCTGCATAGATCCATGCTACAGGCTCTTACATATCTGTCAAGAGAAATCCTGTATCGTTTGAGAGTAACTTATCAGCTTAAGACAGCGGCAGCTTTCCCAGGAACAAGAAAGAAAGAGAAAACATTTTGTAGCTATATTCTCAAACATTTTAAATGTTTACTTATAAAACTTGGGAATTCAATCATGAGTCCTTGCTCATGGTGCAGTAATTTATAGAAGTATGCTTAGAATTGTGTATCTTGTAACAACAAGTTTTATACTTGTGAAAGGGGCATAAATGGAGAAAGAGAGAAAGAGATTGATTGAGTTAGTTAGACCACTCTCTGGGGCCAGGCAGTATCTTTTATCTGACTTCACCTTGAAGGTGGGTATTCCAGAGGGAGGGCAGGGACTTTCTAAGATAGTTTCTCCTGGGAATTGCAAACGTAGAAACTCTTCAAAAATTTCTCCATTAGTTGTGAAACAGATGTGTCTCACAGAAACTGTTAGCAGAGTGGCCAATTAGTAATGAAAATTGATCTGTTTGTCACAAAGGACAGCAATTGGAAGATAAAAGCCTCCACCCTAAGAATGGGTTTTCTATTTCCTGGCTTCTGAAGAGTGCGCTTTTGCTTCTCCATTCACAAAGCCAGTCTATAGGAAAAATTAATCAACATGAAAGAAAAATTGGAGGCTTCCGCTCTGGAACACTAAATGAGTGGAGGTGGGGAGGGAGCACAGCACCCCAGGGCCCCGCGCTGGAGGCAGGGCCCTCTGCAGCTTGGCCGGGAGCCACCGGCATGGCATGCGGTTAGGTGTGGATGGCAGGATTCCCTCCTCTTGCATGTATGAATGTCTGCCCAGCCCCTCCCCACAGTTTAACCTAAGAGGTCCCAGCTGTGGCTACAGATGAGAATTTCCTGGAGGGATTTCAAAGGACATCAAGACTGGACTCATGCCACGCCCCATAAATCAGAAGCCCTGGGGTCGGGGGCCGAGTACTGCATATTCTGATGTCAGCCAGTGGAGCCAAGCACTAGCATGGGTTGGAGTTACGTGGGGGCTTGTGGAAAGGCAGGCCGCTATTCAACATCTCACACGCAGCTTTGCATAGGGAAGGCGCCGTAGATTTGCTGACTCAACATTGCAACATTTGAATTGGAAAAGAACACATTTCTAGAACAGTGTTGCTCCACCAGCCCCGTGGAGACATTCCGCGGCCGGAACTGTCTGCAGTCCCTCACTGGCAGGTGTGGCTAAAGCAGGGCTTCACTTTCCTCCCCTTGCTTGCTGCTGTTGCTACGCGCGTTTCTTAGGTGCTCCTTGTTGTGGCTGTTTCATCAGAGCTTGCGAGGCTGCCCAGGGTGTTTCACAAGATTCCTCCCTAACCACCACAACCTCCGAAGTAGCCAATTTCTCAAGCGTGCCCTGCCAGATTCAGCTTTCGTCAGCCTCACGAGGGGAAACTGTGACCCAGAAATATTACAAGTCACCGTCCTGAGAATGAAATGCTATTTTCCCCTAGGTTGTTTTCTCCGTTAATAAATGGTCCCCTCGTTTCAGTATGAAAACATCTCATTTTGTTAAAAAGTAGTCAGCCCCGCACCAAAGATGCTAGCCTTTCCGCCACAGAGCCTCTGCTCAGGTGAAGGCCCATCTTGGTCTGGTTTCGTTTGAACAGGATTTGCTGCAGTTTGAGAAAGGATGAGGTCGCCCATTCTGCAGGGCACCGCCTTGGCCTCCTGGTTCCCCTCAGGCCTGCGGGGAGAGGACCACGGACAGCTGTGCCGTACTGGGAGCACACACTGCTAACTTTTGAAAACCTGCACAAGAAATAGTAATAAACCATTATCATTATGACATTCTGGAAAAGTTTTCTGTATTCTTTTTCAAATAAAGACGTGTTTTTCTTCCTCCTGGCCAAATCTTGCTTCTCAAGACTCAAAATTCATCTTTTACAAGACAAAAAAATCCTAATTGATAACAATTAGGAGCTGAGAGGAAAGGTTCAGGAGAGGAACTTCCCATCATGGCTGTCATGTGTTTCCTTGTTATTTTGCTTTTCTCTTTGTCTTTTCTTTGATACCGAACACTTCTCAAATCTGCATACAACTTAATTTAGAGAAATTAGATCGTGACTCCTCTGTCTTGCTGAAGGCTCAGGGAAGGTCTTACAGTGTTGGCCCCATAGTACCTGTTTTCCAGGAAACCCCTGTAGCTTCTCTCCCTCCTTCTGTCTCTTCTACTCTCTAGGTAAGATTCACAGAGTTGAGAGACTAAAATTTTTTTTTTTACAGTGAATCATAAATATTTTCAATGCACATCAAAACCTTCCTTGTTCTTTGGGGCGATTGCAGAATATTGCACCATGTGGGTTCATGGTGTTTACATTTTAAAAAATGAGTCAGCTAAGGATGAATATTTAGGGTGCCCCCAGCTTCTCCCCTTGATAAAGATAGCACTGGGCCTCTCTCCAGGGCTTGATGTCCTTGTCCTTTGGGGAATTATTGTGTCTGTCACTGCAGGCTAAGGCCCTAGACATGATCTATGCTTATCATGCAGTTCGTCAAGTAGGTCTGGGGAAATTGCTTGCATCTGTTCTTGTGGATGGAAATAGCAGTCACTTCCTGCCTCTCTCACATAGTTGAGGCAGAGAATGCAAACATGCTCAGACACAGTGCACACCACACAAGTGGTTGATACTCTTGTCTTAGCAGTGTTTCATATTGTTTTTTTTTTTTTTTTTTTGAGATGAGGTCTCACTATGTAGTCCAGACTGGCCTTAAGCTCATTGGATAGCCCAGGCTAGTCTTGAACTCTCAGAGATCCGCCTACCTCCCGAGTGCTAGGGTTACAGGCATGTACCACCACACCCAGCTTCATACTCTTTTTTGATGTATTGCATCATTCATTTTTGTTCATGATGCCCAATTTCAACTTTGTGAATTCAGCATATTGTCACTGAATGAAGCTGTGAACAAATGCCACCAGTGTTAGTCAGACTTTGTTTGGTGGACTACCTGCAGTAGGTTACCTGGTGTACTCGTGTCGGATTCCTGAGAGTCTGCCCTCCATCACCTAATGAATCCGAATCTGTTTGGAAAGAGGGAGTGAGGGAGGGGAGAGAGAGAGAGAGAGAGAGTTATCTTAGTTCTGTTTTTCTCTCAAACTTGCTGAGTGGTTATGATGAAGATGAAAGTTGGAGAAAGAACCACTGGGCTGACGCTGTCCTTGCTCATCTGCCTTGTGCCACTTAACTGTCTTCTTGACTGGGCCGGGCATCTCCTGCAGAGGTCATTGGGTTGTGAGGGCACAATTTGTCAAAGGGTCTCTAGGATGATGAGCCCATAGCTAAGTGAGCCAGCAGGCGTGGGCTGAGCTGGAGAAAGTGCCCCAAGGCAACGTGAGCTGGGGACTGTGTCTGGCCCTGGCCTCTTCCTCTCTGGCTCTTCCTCTGTGCTCTGCTTCTCAGATGGCATCAGTGGGGCATTCTTCCTGCTCTGTGCCCTCCGCCTGCAGGTTCCTGCCTTGGACCAAGAAATCACACTCTGAAAGTATGAGCCAAAATAAACCTCTCTTCCTTGAAGTGGCAGGTGTCAGGTATTTTATGCAAGCAGTGAGAAAACTGACTGATGCATACATTGAAAGCTCCCTGATACCCTTTGGGCTGGAAGATACGCAAGTTTTATCCAGGAAATTGTCCCTCACATGTTCTTCTGATGTTAGTCTCACTATAGGATCCTGGGAGAACCATCTTGGAATAGCAGACTGTACAAAGATGGTAAGCTTCTTCTTCTTTTTTGGTATTTGAGGACAGGTGTACAGGGTGTTTAGGGTCTCTCTGCATAGATCTTACATGTAGTGATCCTCTTATTTGCTGGGATTGATGATAACCTTGCAAATTGGTTTCCTAATGGAAGCTTCTGTGCTCTTGTCAAGTTTTAGGGCTGTATGGCTGTCTAGATTTAGCTAAAAAACTGTTACCTTCTAGGGTTGCTAGCAGTCAAATAAATGCAGGCAGAATGTGTCTGAGGAAGTAGGAAACCAGGGCAGCCCATTCTGGGCAGTGGGAGCCATGAATGTTGCACACTGAGTACAGTTTCTGTTCATTAGTTCTCCTCGTGTTACTGTTTGCACTCACTCTGAGAAGACTAGAAAGAAGCCCATGGAAATATCAAGTATGCCATATTTTGACATTACATCTGCACATAATGGAGGACGGAGTTGCATCAGAGCATTGCAAAAATGACTACGCCCAAGATCAGACAGTAAGACAAGCTCACCTGAAGGGAGCTCGCTTGGTGACAGAGTGTTCAGTGCTCTACATGTGTTATCAGATTAAACCTCACTCACTTGCCAACCATATCATGCTTTTTCAGAAAATTAAATTTGGGACAAGTTAAGGAAAATAACACACACTGCAGAGCCCGCAGACGAGGTCAGAGATACTAGACTGCCCTAAAGGTCATTAGCTCCTGTCCCATAATGTCATGTGCCAGACATTGCTACTGGCTACAGTTACCATGTGTGGGCCACTGGCACGAGAATGGGGAGGCACTCATGGCACTCTTGGGAAAGAACAAACAAGTTGGGAACATCTAGTGCTGTGTGACACTGTCAACTGTGACACTGAGGACAGCATCTATTGTCCCTGTGCACACGAGAGGCAGACTGTAGACAACACACATTTCAGCACTCCTCATTTACGTAGTCTATGGCACCTTTTGTAGAAGGTGGATTTTCTTGTTTCATAAAAGTTGATGGTCTCAGGCTGGGGAGATAGCTGCCCAGTTTAAGCGCCTGCCTGGCTAGCACAAGGACCTGAGACTGATCCTCGGTGACACATGCTATGCTAGCAAAAAAAAAAAAAAAAAGGTTGACAAAGAATACATTTTTATGTAGGTTAAATTGAAAAAGCATCTTGGTCCATACAGATTAGGGATAGGAATGAAGAAATAAAAATCCAAAGACGTGAAGTGTATTGAGCCAAGCAGAGGCCTCAGCGTTTGGATGGGGCTGTGCCCTAGTTAGTGGCTTAGTGGGTGAAGAGAGGATCCATGGAAAGCATCTGAGGTCACCTGTGAGCTGTACAAGGGCGAGGGATGGAAGGAAAAAATGAAGACCTTGGTTATGAGCCTCATCTGAGACACCTCAGGCTCCCTTGGATCTGAACTTGTGTGTTCAGTGATAGCTGAACATCCACCTCTTCAGCGTGTGCAGCCTCATAGAAGCGCCTCTTCCTGCTCTCTCTTCTGAAGTTGTCCGGATTAACTGCAGTTCCTTTGACATCAGAGATGAATGGAATGCGGGGTTCCCAGTCTCCAAATCCTAAGTCCACTTTATTCCAAGCTCTGACTCTACCAGGCATTCTCAGAATGTCCGAGGTTCTGTGTCGATGCTCTCTGAGAGCCAGCACTGCTCTGTTCAGTAACCCACGTGCCCCAGCAGCCACCCCGACTATGCCTCCTTAGTGGAATGGATTATGAGGATGAAATAATTGCAGAAAGAGTTATTTTTTTTTCAGTGGTAATAGTGATGTTTTTAAAAGTGTTTTCTTGGGATGCAGAGATGGCAGAGTGGTAAACAGCAGCAAATCAACCTTCAAGATGCAGAATCCAGGCACCGAAATATAATAACATGGGCAAGGAGAGTGGTAGATCCCCAGGATCCAGAAAGGATCACAGGGGAAGTAAAGAGACAGATCTCAATGCAGGAAAAGGAGAGTAAATACACTTTCTCCCTGACTCCCAGCTCCCAGGTGAGGGAGGAGGTTCCCAGCATACAGAGACTCAGCAATGGCAGTGACTCTGAGGCAGAGCAGTGGATATGGTGAGCTACCGAGCAGGCAATTGGGGTCAGTCCCAGCATGCCCTGCGAGGGAGACCACCAGACGCCTTTTTATGGCAAGGCCGAGTCGGCCTGGGAACAGCGTAGAAACGGGGTTTTCTCGCATAGTTCCCAGGGACTGGGTGGAGACAACTTCAGGAGACGTCCCAGGGCCAGGGTGCGAAGGTCAGGCCAGCAAAGATACCCAGAGTTGTAGGCTGAGCAACTGAGGCCCTCACCACAAAAACGGAGGCCAGGATCCGCCCAAACTTCTCTGGGTACCATGATGGGCCCCTGCCCTGTTTCTGCTCAGGCTCGCTGGGGGCCTCCAGCTAGGCCCTGGCTCTGTCTGCCTCCTTTGTGCCCGTAGCCTTGGAGACCTGAACTGGACACCACCTCCAAACTGTAGACCCAGAAGGTAGCCAAAGGCTTGAGAGCACGGAGGAAGCGCTTGTTTTTTTTTTTTTAATGAATGCAAATATTGTTTTTAGACTTTAGTTTTGTTCTTGTTTTGTCTTCTTTCTTTCCCTTCCGTCTTCTTTGTGGGTTTCCCAAATCTTGAGTAAACTTTCTTCATCCTTGCTTCTAATTTCTTTCCTTTTCTTTTCCTATTTTCTTTTCCTTTTATCACTTTTAATATTTTTCTGAGAGGGCTAGGGAGATACTAAAAAAATATCATTGTCATTATTAGAGCTAGGTGTGGTGTCACACGCCTGTGAGTGTAACTTGGGCTGCAAAGTGAGCTCAAGCCCTGCCTGAACTGCAGAGCAAGACCCTGTCTCAAAAAAAAAAAAAAAAAAAAAAAAATCCCCCTGAGGGTATAATCTTTCTATTGTTTCTATTGAGGGGATATTTGTTGTATATAATTTTCTAATTTGTTTTAGATTTTTTATATAACTATAAATCTTGTATACATGGGTTAAGGCGGCAAATTAAGAGTTGCCACAGTTTGTCATTTTCTAGACTGCATGTGTGCAATTGTTATTACTGATTGTGCTCCCTTTTTTTTGCATCAGGAACCGAACTCAGAACCTTGTGTTTGCCAGGTAGGCACTATACTGCTGGACTATAGTCCCACCGCCTTGATTGTACTACTTTATCCAAGGCTAATTTCTCTATTTTTGTTAGGAACACCTTGGGAATTAAAAAAAAAAAAAAAAAAAAAAAGAAGAAGAAAGGTGAGACATGCTGGCTCACACCTGTAACCCTAATATCATGACAGGCTGAGGCAAGAGCTCTGTAAATATGAGCCCAGCTTGGGCAACCTAGCAACAAGAAAAAAATATGGCTCAAAATAAAACAGGAAACAAAGAAGATATAATAACGACATTATCTACTGGCTGCATCCTTCTGAATTAGAAGGCAAAGCATAAATGCCTGTACTGGCTCTTGAACTTTGTTATTGAAATCTGTCCCACAAGGGGGCGCTAGATTAACATACAATGGACTACCCCGCAAACAAGGACGGTGGAAGTTAACTTTAGCATGTAATTTAAGCTAACTTAAACTTTGCGTGGTTGTTTTCAGAGCTGAGGATTGTCAGTATTTAGTAGTTAACAATCATGAAACTTAACCTTTTACATATGAGAATCAAAAAGCTTTTCTGAATCCCTCAGCGCATACACATACATCCCTCAGTTAATCTGAAAAAAAAAAAACAGAAAAAAAAAAAAAAAACAAACACAAGTCTCGTATGATTAGGCCATTTTATTACCATGTAATTTGTTTTATTAATTAGAAGCGGTTGTCAAAATAAATTAAGTAAACTCTTTTGGTCATGCAGCCTGTCCTTCAAAGGTTATTCATTACACGGTTGCTTCCCTTAAATCTGCAATTGCGCCGCGATTAACGCACAGGCCGGTCTTGTGTGCTGGCCCCTGCTAATGCCTCACACCCTCGTCCCACCGACACATTTATAGGCACTAACAGGCTGAAAAATGTCTGGAAACGTCCATATCCTCATTTCAAATTTGCTGGGTTGAAACATGTAGACTATAAAGATTTGAAGTCATGTACTCCAAAGAAAAATCATAAGCTCTAGGTAAAGCCCAAGGAAACAAGTGCTTGCAACTCTGTGAATCTTGTCCTACAGTCTAATCCTTTGGGGGATATTCTATGGTCTAATCCTTTAGGGACTATTCTATTAATGACTTGGCAAAGGTCACTGGAAATGTTAGTAAGTCTGTCCTCACCATCGTTACGTTACACTACATTGAGAAACAGTGTTGGATGTGAGATAGATGCACTTGGATTGGAATCCCAGACCCTGAGGCTCATTTTTCATGTCTCTAAAATGGAATCATATTCCTGATTCTTTCTGGTCTCTGTGACGAATTTTTGGAAGCAATAATGGTTATTCATTGTACAGGTAAAGTGATATTTATAGTGTTAAATAATCTTTCTCTTTTCTTCTCTAAATTTTCCTCATGTAAATTATATCCATGATTTCTTCTGTCTCCTCCCTTCTTTCTTCTCCATTTGATCTCAAAAGGCTTCCAAGAGTGGCAAGCTCTAGCGTTTTACCTGAAATCATGTTGAATATTTGGTTGTTTCCCATCAGCATTTTGTCCTTCCTGGCTGCTACCAACGCCCGCACATGTTACGGACCCTTGGGGCCTCAGTGGATATGCTGGAGCAGTTTATACAGAGCCTGGTGCACCAGCCATTCCTGAATGCGGTTCAGAGGCTGTGTTCTTTTCCTGTTATGGTTCCTTTCAGCTCTGCCGGGAACACAATGACGTGCTGTAATGCACTGTAACCAGCAGGGTTTCCAAAGGCTGGCTCCAGGCTCTGCTCTGCTGGTACATGCTAGAGATTAAGGGTCTATCCAAGCTTGTTCCTCTTCACAATCAGAAGCTGTAGGATCAGAAGCCACTGTCACTGGTGCCAGCACAAACATGTGACCAGCGCCACAAGCTCTCAAGCACCGCCCTTCTCTGTACATGATCCAGTGGTGAGGAAGGTCTGAAGTGAGCTTGGGAATGGTAGAGCCTATGTCACACCTGACATTCTTCCTCCAAGAGAGCCTGGGAAAGCCTTTGTTTTATAGAACAAGAAGGGATGTGCAATAGATTTTAAATGGACCAATCCAGAGAACTTCTATGTCCTTCACTTTGCAATTGGTTTAGTTTTCTGTAAATACTATTTGGCTTAGTAGTCTATGTGCACTAGTACTCAGAGTCAGTGTTAGTTCTATCAATACTGCTGAAGAAGTTGGAATATGCAGACATTCAATAATAGGACCCCAGGTTTAACGGTCGATTAGAAATCACCTATCTTGAGCATAGTCAAAACTATATTTGTTCTGAAACTATTTGTTTGCCTTTAAAAAAAAAAACTTTTATTTTTAGGGAAGAGTCTACATGGTGTTCAGGATCTCACTACTAGACTGGACTCATAGTGATCCACCTGTTTACAGCATCCCAAGGGCTGGGATTACAGGCATGTGCCACCCCACCCAGTCTCAATTGCCCTCTCAGTGCACCCCGGGGGCAGGGTTGGCATGGCAGGCCCTGGGATTGAACCCCTGGCCCCTGTGCCTGCTTGCAGATGCTTTACTCTGGTGAGTTATTTGGCTGGCTCTTGTTTGCTTATTTTGAAACTATACACCTTGCATATTTCTGCAAATAACCAAATTTAATAATATCTTGTTGAATATTTCTTTAAATAGGAGTCAAGATTAAATTTGTAAAGATTAAATTCAGGACTTAAAGCACCAAGGAAGACAATGGTTATTGCTTTTAATTTTCCTGTTTCCCGGGAGTATTGGATCCCTTCCAAAACTATGTCCTCTAGTGCCTGGATGTTAGAATTCACCTGCAACTTCTCTTACCCTAGAATAAGTTCAAAGTCCCAGCAGCAGCCACCAGCAAACAAACAGTCACTGCATCTGTCTCACTGGACTGATTATTTGATGCTTCCCCAGCTCCTACTTGACGTGGCCCGTTCAGTCAGCCATGAGCTGTCACAAAGCTCATGGAAGATGCTGCAAGATGAGAAAGAGCATGCGTGCAACCAAGAGGAAAACTGGAGTAGGTGTGGGTTCCTTTTATATGTTAAAGAGTTCCTGTATCTGTGCTTTCCAGATCTGGCTGCTGCTCTATAATTTCCATTATAATATCACAGGTTGGAGGTAATACTGGGTTTGCAGAACATAGTGAACTTGAAAATTATTGTAGTGCCAGTCTCTATTCCTGAAACCCTTTGCTCACCCCTTCATTCTTCCTTTTAAACAAAACAAATGTTCCAGGGCCTTTATAATGCCTCCAAGATTTGGGCTGGGCTCTTTACATTCACTGTTTATTTAACTCTAACCTGAAAGCTGCAAGGAGTTCTCATTAGTTTAAAAGGAAAAAACCAGCACCAGACATAGAATTATAACTCCAGTCACTTGGGTAATGAATCGATGCTCACTCAGCAGAAATACTTAATTTAGAAGCCGTGCTCACCCTTTTAGGTAATAGTGGGATGCAATGAATAATCAGCTTACCTCTCTATCAGTCAGATTTCTACTAAGAAGCATGAGTAAGAAATGAATGATTTGAGGACAGTGAAGTGAGAACACAATTTGCAAAGGCCAGGATGAAGTTTATGGGGTTTATAAAGTTAGTTTATGAAGGTAAGGGTCCAGGGCAGTCAGAGCATCACTCAGAGGCCTGCAGCTGTGGGTGGGGGAGGGCGGCTGCCCTGGGAAGGGTGGGGGTCGAGTGGGCACTGGGCAGAGACTGCTCCCTGTGCTCACGGTAGTGCTCCCTGGACAGAGCGCTGCGTGGTGAGCACTGAGGTCTTCCCAAGAAGGATGGGAATGAACCGGCTCTGGCCCACCAAGGAGCCGGCTGGGAGAACGCGTACTCTGACGTTGCTCTCCTCGCATCCTTCCTCAGCCTGCTGTTACCTCCCGTTGCTGAACTTAGCCAGAGACAAAATCAAGAGATAAAGAAAATGCCTCACTCAGCCACCAAGAAAGATAAATCAGTCATTTGTAGGAAGATCAATGGATCCTTAGACTGCAGTTCTAAGTGAACTAAATCAGATACAGAAGGTTAAAGATTGTCCGGCTGCTGTAGCAGGAGACACCCAAACAGAAGTGATACAAAGAGCAACATAAGTCAGAGGCAGTGGGAGAGAGGAAGGGGGCTCTGTGGAGAGCAGAAGGGGGGGGGGGTGGAAGCGAAGGGAGAACGGAGGACAGAGTGTGGGTGAAGAGGAGCAGAGATGGCCGAGAGGTACGCCGGTTCCCACGATGAGTGTGACGGCTTGTACGGCAGCACATGCTCCCAGCCAGGGCACCATCAGTGCAGTCTCGGAGCACAGAGCCTGCGCAGAGGGCAGATCTGGAATGGAGGAAGGGGCATCATGGCCTGGCTTCTATTGTGCGGCCGCCTGCAAGTCCTGGATGCCCTCTAATTTAAGCCTCGCGATATTCTACAAAGATTTTTTTTTCCCTGAAATTTACACCTAAGAAAACTGACACTCAGATCCATTACTGTGATTCACCATGTTCATTACCATGCAAAACCATCCGGATATATTGAAGAAAAACATACCAGTAAAACATGTGCTAGAAGCAATTTGATTTCCGATGATAAAATGTGTCAGCGATCTTTCTATACAAGGGAACTTTCTCAAATCAGTAAAGAAAAATATTTAAATCTATAGCAAATATATCTGATGGTGGGAATATAGAAACAGCTTTAAAATAAAATTGTCCACTCTATCGCTTATGTTTCACAACTTAATGGAAGTTGGAGCTATTGTAAGTCTTAACTAATATACAAATGTGGAAAATACAGAAGAATGCTGTGTGTCTTCCAATAGTCGTGTATTGGAAATGTAGTACTGGGAGGTGGGGCCTGATGCAGGGGTGTTACCACGTGAGCCACTGCCCTCGTTCTCCCTCCTGCCGTCCTTCCCCCAGGTGGGGCTGCAGTAGGTGGTGAACGACGCAGGTGGTGAACTTGGACTTCCAAGCTTCCCAGACATAAGAAATAAGTTTCTATTCTTTATAGATGAGTATCTTGTTATGACAGCACAGAATGGACTAAGGCGAGCAATGAACAAAAATCCCGCAGCCAGCCCGAGGGCGTCTATAGGCGACATGGGAGGTCTGAGCAGAGCTTAAGAAGAATGTCAGGTCCCAGAACCCCTGTGAAACTCGACTGCGCCTCCATATGCTAGCGAGTGAGGGCTGCGGGTTTTAAAAATAAGAAGTCCAGAAGCACCAGGGATCCATGCACACCCGTGACTACGGCAGCCTGATTCGTAATATATGAATCTCAGATTCATATATGAATGAATATGTGTTTCTCTTTCAATATATGAATCTCTTTGCCCATCCGTAGATGAACGGATAAAGGAAGCGCAGTGTTTACAGTGCACAGCTCTGCTGTAAAGACAAGCTTGAGAGGTTTGGAGGAATCCGGATGTCCTATCAGAGCGTATTAGGGAATAAACCAGACAAACAAGTTTAAATATCCTGTGGTTTCTTTTATAGGAGAAACTGGGATTATATAAAGCAAAGTAAGAGGTAGATAATAGAAAGTAGGAAGTAGAGTTTTCTAAAAGAGGAAGGAGACAGAGAGGTGGGGAGGGAGGAGGGAGGAAAGGAAATGGGTAGAAGATGTGCTATGTGCATGCCACAGCTACACACAGGAAATGTGAACAAGGGCTGGTAAGATAGCTCAGTGGACTAAGTGCCTGCTTAGGCAAGCGGAGGGACCGGGGTTCGATACCTAGCACCACATGCCCCTAATCCTCCCCAGGGTGCACTGAGCTGATCCCTGAGACCTAGAGTGCTGGCGCGCACCTGTAATCCCAGCACTGGGGAGGCTGAAAACGGGAGGATTGTTACAAGTCCGAGCTGCATAGTGAGACTCTGTACCAAGTACATAAAAAAGAAGAAATATAAACATAATGTACTGCAAAATACATGCTAATAAAAGATAGATCTAATAAAATATGTGTGACATGTGGAAGAGCAATTACAAAGCTTCCTGAAAGATATTAAGGAGACTTGAAGGGAAAAGATATTCATGATCATGTCTGGGTTCAGAAAATATAACATCTCTCCCAGGTTATTCTCTAAATTCAATATAATTCTAATCAGAATTCCAGAAGAATTTGGTAAGAGCTGGAAAGGCTGCCATAAAGACAGAAACGAGAATTCAGAATACCAAAATAATACTAGATAGGATCAGTCAGGCACCAGGGCTTACCATAAAACTGTAATAACGGAGAAAACATCAAGAAATAAATCAAATGGAAGAAAAGAGCTTAGAGCCCTACATATTTGGCTATGGACTGTTTGGCAGAGGGGATAGTACTAATTAGCATGGTGAAAGGTAGGACAAGTGCCCGTACAAAAATATAAAATTCAGTCCTCAGCTTAGATCACAAAAATCATCTGTAGATATATTTAAAGCCATAATTTTGAAATAAAACTAACCATTTCAGAAGAATGCATCTTTATAGCTTTGAGGTAATCTGAGGCTCTCTTTTTGAGACACGGTGTCACTGTGTAGTCCAGACTGACTTTGAACTCACTGCAGAGCTGAGGGTGGCCTCGAACTCCCGGAGATCCTTCTGCCTCAGTCTCCAGTGCTGGAATTGTAAGCGTGTGTCACTATGCCTGGTGGGTTTCCGTAAATGAGATGCAGGAGGGGCATTCCTTTAGGAAAGATGACAAATATGCATCAAAGTTAATGACAGCTGCTTGGGAAAAGACAACATAAACCGAATGAAAAGCTATGAACTGGGCTAAGATATTTGCAACTTGTATAACTGACATATCAGTAAGTAGAAGGAAAAAAAAAACCAAATGACACCAAGAAATTAAAAAGAAAGAAGTATGTGTAACCAACAAAATATTACTAGTCAGACTATGCAAAGACCTTTCATAATCGTTGATTTCTGTGGTTTCATCAAATAAGACACAAAAGGCACAGAGTATGAAGAGAAAGATTGATACATTTAATTGTGTTGGAATTAACTTTTGCTTAACAGCAAGCATCATAAATAAAGTGAGCTGGCAGCTTACAGCCTGGGAGGCAGTAATAATATATGACTGGCAGTGTGCTAAAATTGGAGAAGACACAAAATGAGTTCTCTCACTTACTTGATTAAGATTTCTAAGTGGTATCACTTTGAAGATCAATTTGTGATTGTAGTAAAATTGAAGATGCTTCTACTCTTCAACCCAGTGATTTTTATGTAGAGTCTTTGGGAAAACAAGACATTTGTCCCAAAAGAATATGGACAAGAATATTATCACAGCATTGTTTGAAGCAATGAAAAACTCAAAAGTAGTGCAATTCAGCAAGGCATTTGAAAATAAATATTAGATAAGGGAGTGAATGAATAAATTGGAAGATTTCTATGATGGATGTATAGACCAATGATAATAATGCATGAATTGAAGCTTTCTGTATCAGCCTGGTTGAACCTTGAAAGAAAGCATGCTAAGCAATTTGCAGAAGGCCACACACAACATGATATTGTTGTATATAGTTCAAGAGCTTGTACCCTGATCTACACTTTTAGGCCTGTTCATATGTGTTGCCAAGGTGAAAGGGGATGAATGGCAGAAGGTCACACCTGATCCCAGGTGGTGACTACTTCTGGTTTAAGGGTGACACTAAGATCAGGAGGCAGTAGGCAGGGCCCCCCAGATATGTCGGTGTGGTGGATTCATTCACGGTCACCTTGTAACACACAGTTGAACTGAATCAGTGTTGTGCTGAGCACCTGAAGACTGTTGCCAACAACCTGAAAGGAGAGATGGAGGGCAAGACGGTGTGCTGTGGCTTCCACAGAGAAGCTTGTATCTCTGGTTTTCCTCACATGAACTCAGCTATTGTCAGAGTTGGAGAAGCCCAAGTCCTTGCTATCCCTGAGGATGGCTGTGGTTCTTTTTGAGGGAGCGCTGGTCCTTACCTTGAATGTTGCACCCTGGCTCTATTGCGGATCCCTCAGCCTGCTGGCACAGGCTTTATAGCTTCCACCATTGGCCTCTAGGCCTCCATGTACAGATTCTTTGTACACACTTGCATGAGATGTTGCCGTGGACTTGTATGGGACACTGCCGGGATCTCTGGGTCACTAGTATGTGGACATATCTATTTTACTATTTTACATTTGACTTTTTTGGTGAATATTATAAAATAATCCTGGGGATGGGAAAATAGCTCAGTGGAATAAGAGCTTCCCTGGCAAATGCAAGGGCCTGAGTTCAATCCCTGGTTCAAAAAAAAAAAAAAAGAAAGAAAGAAAGAAAGAAAAAAAATCCTATAAATTATGTGTCCTGTATTCAATGTATTCCCTTGAAAACTCTGACTATAACATAACAAGACTGGGTGTGGTGGCATGCACTTGTAATCCCAGCTCTTAGGAGGCCCAGCTCTTAGGAGGCTGTAAATAGGCAGATCACTATGAGTCTGATCTAGAAGTGAGATCCTGAACACCCCTGTACACCCTTCCCTAAAAAAAAAATCCAAAAAAAAGAACAGTTGGTAACATTTGATTTCTTGAGCTGGGTGATGGGTCTGAACTCTGTTTTGGTCTATACCTTTGTGCATACATGAAAATTATCATTATGAAAAACAAATAAATTAAACAAGAAAGTAAATGGTGAATAATGAAGAGGTAACTATTTGGATAATTAAAGTATAGAGTACACAAGGCATTAAAGCATCACAGATCTGGCCTTGCTTCCTGCATTTATACTCCCTCGTCCTCTAACCTCAGCTGGGAGATAACATCACAGACCTTCACGCACTCTATAATGGTCTCAACAATATCTATGCCAGGCCATAGGTAGCCTTCTTTATGCCGTATTTGGAGTATGGAAGATTTGCTGTCTGTAGTTAAGCCTTGCTGATTTTCACAATGCCTGGTGCTTGTTAGATTCTTTTCCTCTAACCACCGGTCCCATGCCGACCCCATATACTTCATGGTTCTCATGTGAATGGGTAACTAGGCACTCATGTGGACAGTTGTTTGATTAACATCTGTCTCACTACTAAGCTGTAAGTTTGATGAAATCAGAAGTCAGGGTTACTATTGTACAGCTCTGTACCTCCAACACCTAGAAAAGTTCCTGGCTCCTGGAATATTTTGATTGAATAGATGAGCGAATAAACATCATTCAATAAGTACTTGCTAGTACTATTTTGTAGTTTGATCAAGGCTCAGAGGTAGTAAATGAAAGAGCTGGGAGTCACGGCCATCTGAAGGAGTGGAGTCGCCTCCCTCCCACCCGTTGACACTGAGTCGCTGTGGCACCAGACACCACGGGAGCTTGGAAGAGAAATGTCTTCACCTGAGGTTTTCGCTGGCTGTGGTTCTGCACCACGGGGCATGTTTCACGATATGTGGAGATATATCGGAACGCCATGACTGCGGGATGGGGCTGGCTCCCGGCACCCAGAGGACACAGGCTGGGGATGCTGCATTTTGATTGTATCTCAGATAAAATCATATTTTGTTTTCTTTTCACCCACACAGTGCTGGCTGCTGATGGGAAAACACAGCGCAGCATGGTCCCAGGAGCCATTGGCGTGCACCACGACACAGAGAGGACAGACAGGGCTCTGCTGAAGGGGGAAACAGCATTGCAGTGACCTGAGGGCGTGCTTAGGATGCAGTCTGGATGGGATAATTGATACTGAACAGTGACAGGAAGTAGGTTTTGCCATAAAGTAAATTAATAACCCAAGATATCAGACAAAGAACCAGAAATGTCTTGGCTTAATAAATCAATTGCTTGTAAACACTGCTATGAGTGCTGTATGTGTCACTTACCTGAAAATCAAATAAAGGTGGACCTTTTACTAACAATAATGAGAACCTTCACTGGCCCTCCACCTGTCAGGAGCCAGGCAAATTATTCAATTCCTTAATCCTCATGTTTGCCATTTTTAAGTTGGGCTGGTGGTAACGCATCCCCTGATAGATTATTGTAAGGATGAATGATAATGAGTGTAAATAGGAGGTCACCCTGCCCAACACACACTCATTGCACTACAATTGTCATATATTTTCAGCATATTGTCATCACTGCTAAGAATTCCAGCCAGCTCTGTATACCTTCGCTATCCACAGAAAATTCCAAAAATGATAAGGCTTGATACAAAATACAGTTAAATAACATGGACATTTTTTATTTCTGAAAATTTTCCTGGAGCACATTTCATTGCATGAGTTAAAGGAAGATGCTCCTAGTGGTTGTCCATAGTACAAGAGGCAGATAGGATATCCTGTCCAAACACTATTGGTGCGGGTCTTTCTTCTCGTGGAATTATGCAGGGGTACTGCGTGTTTATCCTAACTGTACTGCTTATACGGACACAGAATGGTTCTTCTTTTGTATCCCCTCTTTTTTTGTTTAGTCCTGTCAAAAATGGGTATTCTATTGTCATTCAACTCCAGGACTATTTATTAAAGAAGCTTTCTGCCAATGAAAAAGAAAGGAAGATGCTTCCTTACAATATATTTTGAACTATAACAGGGAACCCACCCACCAACTGGCATGGACGCAGTGGCCCTCCTAATCTGGCTGGCTCTCCAGCTGACAAGTTATATACTCTTCAGTATGGTGGTAAACTGAGACTTGGCTGAAATGAGCCACACACACAAAGGGAACTGGCTGTGTTCGTGTGAGGGGAAACGACAGAAGCACTCTCCACTCATATTGCATTTTAAAATTCTAATTTTAACTTTGCACATTCAAAGGTCATATGAGCTTTTAGGTTGTCAGTGTCCTGAGGGAAGGAGAGATATTTTTGCTTATCTTTGCATCTCTGGCACATAATTTTATACCTAGCAGATAGTGGATTTCTTCTACTTATTAAAGGAACAAAATAAGCTTCTAAATTGAAATAATCATATAGGCCTTGGATGACTACATGAATTGTTAAATAAGAGCTTCTTAGAACTTCCATGTATGAATTTTAAAGCCACCATTTCATATGCTGTTTATTAGCTATGGTTTTCTTACTCTAAAAGTTGAGACAAAAGTTGTATGGAAAGAAACCGGATAGTCTGCTTATAATGCATGCCTAATGGTCTGAATATGACTAAGGACAGTGTGTTGTCATGGTGACAGTTGGACGCCATTAGGCACAGAGCCTGTGTCGGTGTATAAGAAGGGATTCTTTGACATGACGCCATTACTTTTGGACTCAGATGGAGGGAATGCACGAAGGTGTGAAGGGAAGCCAGGCTACAGCTGAGCAGGCTGCAGCTGGGTGGAGAAGCGAGAACCACACGCAGGAGCGTTTGCACAGCACAGGGTGACGGCAACTGCACTCTGATAATCTGAAAGCATGGAATACTAGGCAGTGACCTAAGAGAGAGCTACTAATGGGGTAAGCGATGGGCAAAACTGGCTCTACAACCAAAAAAGCATGTGTTAAGCTTTAAAAAAGAAACTGGAGTTATACTTGTTTCACCCCCGCATTTTCCAAATGTATTTTGTCCAGCACCCTTGTGATGTGGTGGTGACATCCATTAACTTTCTGGCATGGCTGTTTTGAATCTTATCTTGGAAAGCTCCATTGCTGAACCAAGGAAATTAACTCTACAGCTAAGCTGGGGGAGAGAGCAGAACAGCTCAGAGAACAATCCCTACAGGAGCAGTGAGGGAGGTGGGAGGAGCAGAGCAGAAGGCAGGAGGAGTGGCCTAGAAAATGGCAGGGGTTGCCCTAACACGTTGAGGGCTGAGGGAGCAGGGAGCCTTTTCCAAAAAAAAAATTTTTTTTTTATTTCTATTCTCTGATCTTCCTGTGTTCTTCTTCCACTGCTTTTATTCTTCTACTGTTGACCTTTGAAATAATTGTAGATCCAAAAAACGTTAACAAAGAGATTGCAGTTTCATCTACTATTTACCACCTATTGTTGCATTTAATGTGCTTCAAAAAAATTTTATGTCCTGCCCTTAGTCACTCCTTCTGGAAGTCACATTTTCCCACAGCGTGCTGTCCTCTTCCCTCCAGCTTTTACTGATGTGTCACCAGCCACCTCAATGATTTGACAGATGAGAGGATTGTTGAAACTCAGCGGGAGTACAACACTGTGGCACAGAGCCCAGGCTCAGAAAGGGACCCAGAGAAAGCCCTTCGTGGGGAGGAAGGTCTGTCTGGAAGAAGCTTGGACCCTTACTGCCCAGGGGAGCTTTGGCTGTGGTTCAGGAACTTGTCACCCTGCTCTTTTTGGAAGAACCTGACATATGCGTCTATGAACCTGAGTGTGTGGGAGGTGAGACAGAGATGGTTGGATAAGGGGCAGAGGGTGAGGTGTGGCTGAAGGAACAGACTGTAATTGCAGGGACAAAGAAACACTTTTGTTTCTTTGTGACTTCCGAGCTTCTGTAAGCCTCAGTAGAGAAAGCAGACCATAGGCATCTTTGAAACCTCTGACCCCAGAGGGCTGCCTGTTGTGGCCAAAAGACAGCAAGGCATTACGGGGAGTGTGCCACTGTCTGGCCAGGAAATGAGAGCGAGAGAGCAGGGGTCAGGGGTGGTGGTGTCCGGGAGCCAACATTGAAGAAGGGTGTAGGTGGACGCCACTGTTGGGAACAGGAGTGTCCAGAGAAGCTATAGACACTGGCAGTTTAAATTTCATGCTGATAGGAGGACACTCACTGAAAGAGTTAGTGGAGAGAGCAACAGAGCTAAATTAACAGGCATTTGCTCCTTTACTCTCCATCCCCTTTCCCTAGTTCCTTCCTAGAGAAGTCAGGAGTATCAGAGGATGAGAGAATGGATAAAAGAGAGATCCAGGATGAATTATGTCCCCAACCCACCCACCAATATTATCTCAAAAGGTAAATGTATATGGGTATGGGGCCATTTATTTATTTATTTATTTATTTATTATTTTTAATAATCAAAGAACATGTGGTTTATTCATAGACCAGGGTACCAGGCAACCATAAAAAATAATGCTTTCAGGGAATGTTTACTGTCATAATGTTATTACATAGTCAAAGCATATTATAAAATGAATATATAAGCACATATATTACAGATTAAAGATATATATGTATATATATTTGAAGAAAGAAATAGATACAAGCCCAAAATAGTTCTTTAATTCTAGATTCCGTCAGTTTTAACATTCATCATCCCTTTAATTTCTAATTTAGATGTTGATAAACACTATGACATTAATAATAATATCATAGTATTTTTAAAGGTAGCCTCATTTTACAAACATAAATATTGAGGATATTGATCTTTTGTTGGAAGAAATAAAACCCCATGATTTCAAGTTTAGACAAATCATATATTAACATATATTTTTTTCTGCACAAATATTTCTTTTTAAAGATTTTTTTTATTGAGAAACAAATATCAATGAGATAGTTTCAAAGCTGATTAATAGGGCAGTTTCACTAATTAATGCATTGTACATTGTTATCTTCTTAGTGGTTATCCATAATATAAGAAGCAGACAGGATATCCTGTCCAAACACTATTAGTACAAATCTTCTCATTGAGTTAAGTGAAAGTGTCTATGTATCTATCCTAACTATTCTGTATATACAAATGCAAAATGGTCCTTCCTTTGTAGCTCCTTCCTTTGTTTAGTCCTGTTAGAGATGGGTATCCCATTGGCATATAAATACTATAGGAGCATGAATTCAGCAAAACACTCCAACACAGATCAGCAGTCCACAACAGAAGTGGGTTATCCACAGAAGTTGTTGACTTGAGCCTTTCACAGCTCAGTATACTAATGTGGCTTTACTTTGTTTACCTCGTTTTTATACATTTCTGCTGGATGGTTAAGACCAAGATAAAGCAAGACCTATATAACAAGAAATGTAACTTTTGTATCAGATGAGGTCAGTCAAGTACCCTCAGGGTTTATCCTGTAACCTTGTACTGCACTTTGTAGATCTTTTATCAGTGTCAGCCATGTGGATGAGTCATGGCTATTGCTTGACCAATTTGATGTTGCAGGGTAATAATCAGCTTCTCTTCTGGATATCTAACAACCTAAGTTTGCAGATCAAAAATTGGAGAAAAGAAAGGGCTGCAAGTTCAACCAACATTTTGGCCCTAGTCTTTCAAGGTCAGTGAAAACTCAGGACATAGGAGAATCTGTACTATAACATCATGGAACTTAGTTGTGCCCCAAATTTTGTGATCAAGGAGATTATGAAGCCACAGAGGAATGTGATCGATGATCTATAGTGTGCCTATGGAGAATCACATGGAGAAAAAACTTTCTCTCAGGCTTTCACAGAAAACAAACTGGTCAAGCAATGGCTGTGACTCATCCACATGGCTGACACTGACGAAAGATCTACAGAGTGAGGCACAGGGATACAGAATATACCCTGAGGGGGACTTGACTGACCTTATCAGATTCAAAAGTTACATTTTTTGTTATATAGGTCTTGCTTTATCTTGGTCCTAACCATCCACCAGAAAAGTATAAAAATGAGGTATATAAAATAAAGCCATGATAATATGGTGAGCTGTAAATGGCTTTAGTCAACAGCTTCCTTGGATGACCCACTACTATTGTGGATTGCTGGACTGTGTTGTATTGTTTCGCTGAATTCAAGCATCTGTAATAATTGAATGACAATGGAATATTGATCTGTCACAGGACTAAACAAAAAAAAGGGGTACAAAGGAAGAACCATTCTGTGTTTGTATAAACAGTACAGTTAGGATAAATATGCAGTACTTTCATATAATTCTATGAGAAGAAAGATTTGCACTAATCGTGTTTGGACAGGATATACTGTCTGCTCTTGTACTATGGATAACCACTAGGAAGATAACAATGTAAAAAGTATTGATTATTGAAACTGTACTATAATTCAGCTTTAAAAAAAAGACAGGTATATAGCTACATTCTCTTAATTCATTGAATAGAGGCATCTGCTCTAATAGTGTTTGTAAATAGACTATCATGTATACACCTTGTACATCAAAAAACCACTACAAAAACAATATGCAATCTATTAATTATTGAATCTGTTTTACTAATTTTATTTGAAACTGTCTCATTGCCATTCTTCAATAAAATTAAGGAAAAATAATAAAAAAAGAAAGCCTGAGAGAAAGTTTTCTCTCCATGTGACTCTCCTTAGGCACACTATAGATCATCAATCACCTTCCTCTGTGGCTCCATAATCTCCTTGATCAGAAAATTTGGGGCACAACTGAGTTACAGGATGTTACAGTACAGGTTCCACTATGTCCTGAGTCTTTACTGACCTTGAAAGGCTAGCTAGTGCCAAAATGTTGGCTGACCTTGCAGCCCTTCCTTTTCTCCAATTTTTGATCTGAAAACTTAGGTTGCTAATCTCCAGAAGAGAAGCTTATTATTACCCTGCAACATATGCAGTTAGGTTTAGCCTCACTGCCTGTCTAAATATCAGACATTTTAGACATAACATGGAACAGGTATTTTGTATCAAGTATTGAGATATTAAACTTTAGGTCTTTACAGAACATGAAGAAAAAACAATTTTAAAAAAATAGGAAAGAACGCTTACGTATACTTACACAGAAATTTAGAAATCTATCCATATACAGCATTGTAGTAGGACTGTCGTGTGACTTTTTTTTCTGTGTCTTATTTTTCATTTATTATCATTTATTTTTTAAAAAAACTTTTATTTGAAAGACAGTATAGTAATACTTGGTATGTCATGACAAGGAGTATATATTTAGAAGGTCTAAATGACAGGCCTTCCAAGCATGACCCTTCTATTACACATTGTTATCTTCAGTGCAGTTGCTTGGTTCACAGGTATCAGCATATATATTTAGTTAGGATGAGAATTCTATCAATTAACTGCTAGTTTCAAAAACCTGCTAATGCTTCTCAGGATCATTACTTTACCCATCTAGTGTGTATAAATGTATAGTTTTGCCCCTGTCACGTTTCCCAGCTTTTCTCTTGCCCTCTCCTCATTGTCCAACCCTCAAGTTCTCACTTTCCTTTTAATTGTGTTTTACCTTTCTATTTGTAATTCTTCTTTTGAGTTCTCATACTAGGGAGACTATACAATATTTACACATGTGAGTATGGGGCCTTTTAAAGAGATGGGTAGCTGAGGGATGCCATTAGGGCGGGCCATAATCCAGCAGGAGTGGTGTCCTTATAAGAAAAAAGATTGAGATGCAGACACTGGAGAGGAAGACATGGCCACTGGCACACCAGGGAGTAGGGCTTCGGAAGGTATTACCCCCGCCAGCCCCTTCATCTTGACCTCCACTCCCCCACACTGTGAGAAATTGCACTTCTGTTGCCTCTGCCCCCCATCTGTGGTTCTTTTATAAGGACTTCTCAAAGAGCAAGGTGGAAGAGGCAGCCAACACCTACCACGGAGTCTAGAGTAGTGCAGCTGCTTGATGCATGCTGGTTCTCTTGTTCCAGAAAACAAGAAGTAGCAAAGAAAGTCAGAAGCAAAAGAGCATGCAGGAATGAAGGCTGAATTGGCAGTGGTGGGCTGTAAAAAGAAAGGGAAGGGAGGCCTGGATGCAGGATGGCTGGTGCTCAGAGAGGGCGGGCCCAGCCCCACTGAAGTTAGGAGTCTCATGGGAGGTAACAGAATAGCACTGGTGAGGATAATAGGACAGCTTCATAGATTCAGAAGACTTTAGGGCATAACGGAGAGATCCATGTTGTGATGCTGATTTTTATTATTGTTGGACAAGACTGACATGTACACATATGTATGTATTCATCTGATTTAAATGAAATAATGGGAAAAATACTGGGCTACAATTAAGAACTATGTTATCATCCCAGAGGAATCTGAAACCAATACATGACTCTTTTGTAATAATCTGTAGTTGCTGAAGAACCTTGGACCCCCTAATCCGATCTGAGTTGTCCTCCCTAGATTGTGAAAAGGATGGTAGGTGAGTTGCTCCATTAATGACTTAAAAATTTCTTTACGTCCATTAGGAATCTGCCTTTCTGTCAAGAAGAGAGAGCTTCTATTCCATAACATCGAAGCACATGGCTCTGACTGGAGCAAAACTCTCATTAAATAGAAAGGCATTTCATGCATTTGATTCTTAAAATATAACCTAAGTAATTTTTTCTTAGAAGTCCCAAGTTTCAATTTGACAGCAGCCAGGGCAGGTTATAGCCACCTTCAAGCCATTAAAATGCATTCATTTCATTCCTTTCTGTCCTTTATGCTTCATTTACTCTAAACATTTTTAAATTATTCATCATACTGCAGGGAGATCACTCGAAGTGACTCTCCTTTTGCCAACAGATTTGAAGGTCTAGAGGAAACTGCTGCTTTTTTTAGAAATATAAAATTCAAAAATTGAAAACTTGAGTAGACCAGTACTCACTGAGCATTTCAAGTACATTGCTGAAGATTTACTTCTAAAAAATATTTACTAAAAAAAAAAAAAGAAAAAAAAATTTACTACCCAGGTGAATGTATAGTGACGTCCCTTCTGCTGACTTTCAAAGCGAAGAGGACTCCTGTAATATTTAAATTACTGCTGAGCATGAAAAGATTGAACTCTTCCAACTTATTTTAGAAAACTACCAATTTCACATACCAAATTTAATATAGATAGCACAAAAATAAAACATACATCATTTTAGAAAACTAGCATATTTCTTACACCAAATCTGGAAAAGATAGCACAAAAATAATTTATGGATGCGGTGGTTTCTTAAGCAATGAGACTTTGACAGAATTTCTATGGCAAATAATAAAAGATTTTGTATTTTTTTCCTTATAAGCTCTGCATTCCACTGCACTGACATGAAAGAAAGTTAAAAGAGAACGTGGACCTTCAGAAAAGACCAAGGCAGGATGTAAAATGTTTTTGTAAATGAAGTCTAAAGATTTTAGAAGTGACTTGTAAATTATTACAACACAGTTTTTTTTTTTTTTTTTTTTCAGAACCAGAGATTGAATGAATTCAGGCCCTTGAGCTTGTCCGGCAGGTGCTTATTCCACTGAGGCATCTCCCCAGCCCCTACAACAAAGTCTTAAATACTATGGTGTATTGTGGTAAATCACGGTGTTGAAGCTCACAGCGATCATATTACAGTCTACAGATCCAGAGCTCTTTTTTTTTTAAAATTATTTATTTGTATTTTAAGTTGAGTGAAAACTAGAAGCAAAAACAAAGAAAAAATGACATAAAGAGGGTAACATACAATGATACATATGTCACAGATTTTCAAAACATCAGATCCAGAGCTCTTGAAACAAAACACTCTGTGCTTCTGAAGCTCATTTTGTTTGCATTCAACAGATGACTCCCCAGCTGTGGGTCAGCCTGGTACACTATGGTCGAGTTGGCGGCTGTTCCTCCTCATTATCTAGGACAATCTACTCATTCTACATCATGCAAAGAAAATGTGACTCAGGGGAGACTGAGTGACCATACCAGCGAAGCTGACTCAGAATGAAAAGATGAAGACTGTAAAATTCCGGCGGGAGGCATTCAAGATCAGACTGATGTGCTAGGGCCGCAAGCTCTCTTGGACTCTCTTGGACTCTCTCTTCCCACTGAAAGGTGGGGTCCTTTTGTCCTCTCCTTAAATCTGCCTTGACTATGTGACCTATTTCTTTTTAAATAGGTTTAGATAAACTTTTTACTTGAAAATAAGTTTACCTCCTAGAAGAGCTGTAAACATAGAATAATGGGTCATTTTCACCCAGAACCTGCTAAAGATAACAGATTCCACAACCATGGTATGTTTTCTGGTCTATTTTGCTTAGAAATGGTGCAGAACTTCTTGTACTGAGAAGTGATATTCCTGCTTCCATGCAGTGAAAAGCCTACTGAAACCCCCAACCCCCACCCCCCAGGGACTTCCCAGCTGGTACTTATCACCAAGTGGCACTATTGTAAATCAGGCTATTTTGGCCCTCCCAGCCACCATAGCACCAGGCTCTAGAATGCAAGAGAGCCTGAGTAATCCATAGAGCTTCTAAGTTGTCATTGCGTGTGCCACAAATTTGGAGTTCCTTTGCTACATGCATGTAAGAACCTGAAACACCTGCCTAATTAGTTGGTCATTTATACTGTGTGCCAAACAAAACAAAACATTCTTTTTTTTATTTTGTGGTACTGGGGATCAAACTCAGGACCTTGTGTTTGCCCGATAGGGGTGTTTACCACTCAGCTATCTCCCCAACCCTTAACAAAACAAAACATGCTAATTCACACAACCTGGCTTACTACAAAGAGAAAAGGATACAAAAAGACCGTTTTGATATGCAATATTTTGTTTTTCAAGTTTGGTAGTCTTTTTTATTTTCAGGCTATATGTATTTTTTTTCTATAATTTTATTGAGAAACAATAGCAATGAAACAGTTTCAAATCAAATTAGTAGGACAGTTTCAATAATTAATACATTGCATATTAATTTCTTAGTGGTTATTCATTGTACAAGATGCAGACATGTTATCCTGTTTACAAACATTATTAGAACAAATCCCTCTATTCATTGAATTAAGAGAATATAGCTGTATATCTATCTTAACTATTTTGAATATACAGATATAAAATGGTCATTCATTTGTATCCCTTTTTTGTTTAGTTTTGTCACTTAAATATTATAGGTGTGTAAATTCAGCAAAGTACTACAAAATAGTCCAGTAGTTCATAATAATATCAGGTTTTCAATATGACAAGCAATGTCAGAAGTTGTTGACTTGAGTCTTTTATGGCAAAACATAATAATATAGCTTTACTTCTTATACTTCATTTTTATACTTTTCTGCTGGATGGTTAAAACCAAGGTAAAGCAAGACTTATATAATAGGAAAGTAACTTTTGTATCTGACAAGGTCAGTCAAATCCCCTCAGGATTTACCCTGAAACCCTGTACCATAGTTTGTAGATACTTTGTCAGGGTCAGCCATGTGGATGAGTCACCATCATTGCTTGACTAATTTGCTCTCTGTGAAAGCCTGAGAAAATGTGTTCTCTCCATGTGACTCTCCTTAGGCACACTCTACATCATCGATCACTTTCCTCTGAGGCCCCATAATCTCCTTGATTAGAAAATCTGGGACACAACTGAGTTACATGATGTTACAGAACAGGTTCTCATATGTCCTGAGTCTTCACTGACCTTGAAAGGCTAGGTCAAAATGTTGGCTGTCCTTGATGCCCTCTTTTTTCTCTAATTTTTGGTCTGCAAACTTAGGTTAACATTCCAGAAGAGAAGCTTATTGTTATTACCCTACAACCTAGGCTGTGGAGTTTATCCTCATTCACTCTCTGAATATCAAACATCTTAAGCATGACATGGAGCAGGCATTTTTCATCAAGTATTGATCTGCTAAACTGTAAGTCCCTACAGAATATGAACAAAATTTTTTAAAAATTAAAATATATTAAAAAATAGGAATAAACAATTACATACTTTTACACAGAAGTTTAGAAATCTAACCATATACAGCATTGAACCAGGACAGGCCTGCAACACCCGTTTCCCATCTCCTGCCTTCATTCACCACCCCCTTCCTTTTTAAACAAACATCTACCCGAGAGACAGCTCAGCAGCAATCAGCATTACATGACAAGCACCACGTATTCAGAAGACCAGAATGACAGGCACTCCAAGCATGACCCTTGTGTTACACACTGCCATCTTCAGTGCAGTTGCTTAGTTCACAGGTATCAGCATATCCAGTTAGTCAGGGTGAGAATCCTTCCAATTAACCGCTAGATTCAAAAATATTCTGAAGATTCTCAGGATCATTGCCTTACCCATCTCGTACACATAAATGTATGGTTTTGCCAGTCATGTTTCCTAGCTCTTTTCCTTGTTCTCACTTCATTGTCTAGTCCTCAAGTTCTCTCTTTTTAATTGTGTTACACCTTTCTATTTGTATTTCTTCTTTTGAGTTCTTATACTAGGGAGACTATGTGATGTTTACCCATGTGGATCTGGTTTATTTCACTTATGAGTATATGTTCAAGTGGCATCCACTTAAATATAAATGCTTCAAGTTTATCATTCTTCATAGCTGAGCAATACTCCATTGCATAGAATGGAGTATTACTTTTCAACCATTCCTCATGTGACAGACATCTTGGTTGTTTCCAAGATTTTGCTATCACAAATTGTGCTGCTATAAACATAGGTGCACATATATCACTATGATATGATGTTTTCAGAACCTCTGGAAAAGTTCCCAATGGGGGCATAGCTGGTTTAAATGGGATTTCCAAAAATAAATAAATAAATTAATTAATTAAATAAAATAAATGGGATTTCCAGTCCTAGTTTCTTCAGGCGTCTTCACACTGATTTCCATAACGGCTGCACCAGTCTACCTTCCCACCAGTAAACTCAAGGTTTCTGTGGCTTGCCATAAACCTTTACTTTCATCGCGCAGGTGTGCACATTGCAGCAGCTCAGCTGGCTCAGGGTGGGCTTTGCTATGCCCAGCTACAGTCCATCTCTAGTCCAGTTTACTTCTTTTACCATATTTTCACTCTCAGCCTTGTAGAAAGATCTACCAGCTACCTGGGGTGTGCTCTTACTATAAGAAACAGAGCTAAAGACTTTCCTTGAATCACAAAAGGTGACATCCGCTCAAGTAGGGTCACATGGCCACCTCCCAAGTCTGCAGGGCAGGGAAGTAGATTCACCACCAAGAACAAGTGGTGAGGTTTGAATCCCTCCAGGGCTGGATGGAAAAATTGGAAGCATTAGTTAATCTGCTCTCCAAAGCTAAAGGGAACACTTTAAATTAACGTGTATTAGCTCCACGTCCAATAAAATCAGCAACAAGATCAGTGCTGGCAGTTGTGAGCAATAAAAGCCAATGCAGCATGATAAAACAGCAGTATGAGCCACGGCTGCAGGTGGACCTAGATTTGATGTGTCAGCTGGGTGAAAAACAGGGGGTCGGATGGGCTGGATCAAAGTCACGTTCAGTGACCAAAAGGGCCAGTCAGCATTAGCATCTTTACATCTCAAATCTTCCTTACTACAAGTATTTTTTTTTTTTTTTACCATTTTTTAAAAGTAGGAAGTATGCATGTATGTATGTATGTATGTATTTGGTGGAACCAGGGATTGAACTCAGGACCTTTTGCTTGCCAGACAAGCACTTATTCTTTTTTTTTTTTTTTGTCTTTTTGAGACAGGGTCTCACTATGCAGTTCAGGCTGGCCTTAAACTCACTTTATAGCCTAGGCTGGTCTCGAACTCACAACAATCCTCCTGCCTCAGCCTCCCAAGTGCTGGGATTACAGGCATGCGCCACCACACCCAGCTCAGACAAGCACTTATTCTACTGAGCCATCTCCCCAGCTCCAGCAATCATTTATTGAGAGGAAGAAAGTTATCTAAGATGGACAGTTAGGGAACCCAATGGGTAGTCTTCTCTCCCTCTTTTTTTTTTTAATTTGGGCACACCAAGTTAGTGATACCTCTTTTCCAAATGTAGTTTTTACTTAGGATTGTTTTCCTGAAGGCTACTTACTAAATTCCCAAGGGGCAAGGAAGGAAGGTAGCTCTGTGGATTCTGAAGTCCCACAAATTCAAAGCAAGATGCTTTTCCATGTGTTCATGCAATCCCAGAAATGCACCAAATGCCTCAGGGGCCTCAGTTCACGTGCAAGAACTGGGTACAAGAAACCAAGAGGCAGAGGAGACAGAACCTGGCTTTTGTTTTCGTGTGTGTGTGTGTGTGTGTGTGTGTGTGTGTGATTACATCATTACATGACTTTTGTTTCTTGTTTTCTCTTAACAGCTTCTAAAAAGCCAGACCAATGGCCTTTTGAAGTTAGTGTTCATGAGAAGCCCTGGAATGTGTGGTGGTGAATCTTAGGAAAGAGAAAGGTAACGGTGGCGGTGGCGAGGGGATCTTCATGCGGCCACACCTAGATTGCTCTCTCGCTGCTAACAAAGGAGGCCACTTGCTTCTCTGAATGAGTCACTGTGGCAGGGCTTCTGCGTTCTGCTGCTCCATTTCATTTATTCTTGTTAATATCTAGTGTCTGGAAATTAGGTAATAAATCAAAAACAGCTCGAAGCTCTCCTACAGGTCACGTTTTGCTTTTTAAACAATTGTGAAACATTGATGCTTGGGTCATTCAGCTGGAAAGCCACAAGGAGATGACAATGTACTGGTATGTCCCCCCCTCCCCCCACGGGGACACGGCTAGCCAGGGCTGCTGGAAAGCTCCCTCCGCATTTCACTCCTCCCCTCCTGGCAGTGTCAGCACTCCCTTCCATTCCTGAGAGCCAGAAACCTGCCACATTTTTTTTTTTTCCCCAAGCAAGTAGGCTCTATTTTTAGAGGGCATTTGAGAATTGAAATCATCGCCCTGAATCATGAGTATAGCTTTTCCTCCCCAGGCGCCCTTAACTACAGGAAGTTATTTTTGAGAGCTGCACAGGCAGTAGGGCAAAGCGAAGAGAATGCAGAGCTTGGGGGAGAAAGAGGACAGTGATACAGAGACAGGAGCAGCCAGCAAAGCGGCCCGTCAAGCTGATGGCTCTCCAGACCCACCTGGCAGGACGCAGACAGTAGGATGGAGGCCGGCAGATGTGGGTGGCGCGATTTGTAGTATTACATCACCTTTACCTCCTGTGAAGAACTGCAGTCTCCCCGGGGCATCTCCTGACGCCAAACCAGACTTTATTCCTGAGCACACTGTACTTCTTTT
>PVKA01011583.1:0-60482 GCA_004027165.1 Ctenomys sociabilis | reverse complement strand
AAGTCATGACACAAAAATACTAGGTTTTTCTGGCAGAGAAGCGGAAGTAAATTTTAAAAAATGATCATGGGGCCTTTACTGCCATTGAGGACGGCACAGTATTGCTTGGATCTGTGGAAGGGAGATGAGGAGAGTCTCTTACCTGAGACAAAGGGTCATTGGGGTGATATGGAAGTTTGCTAGGGCTGGAGTTTGTGGGGCAGATTTGGTGCTAAAGAGCTGATTGGGGTCTCCTTTGTGATACAGGAAAAATGAAAGGAAATTGTGTCTAGGACTGGTAGTGACAGTGAAAGAGGTGGTGGCCTCTGAGAAGGTAGGCTGTTGCTTTGGGGGTCAGCCATGTTAGGTGACCAGCATAATAATTCAGGAATTTATACTTGGGCCAGAACCCATCAGAGCTAGTATGCACAGCTAAGTTAGGTAGAAATATGATAGGCAATCAGATAGGGTTAGGCCCTCAGGAGTCAGTGCAAAAGATGGAATTGCTTTTAAATTGTAGGGGAGGCACATTTAATAAAGTCCAGACCTCTAGATGAAAGGTAGAATGACTACATGCAAATACTTCCCCTGGGGATGGCTAGTAGCGATTGATATTCTAAATAAGTACTGGATGTCTTGGGTGCGAGAAAAATCTCCCTTTTAGGAAAAGTCCATTTTTCTCATGTAAATTTGCTATGTGACTTGCTTCCCCATTTGATCCCCATTTAATCAGTATTCCCTTAGCAATTATACTCATAATCTTATAGGCTCACCACAGTTTCTCCCAGTTTAGACCTACATGGTGATTTCTCTTTGGGTCAATGTTAAATAAGTGGAGATACTAGTAATTTTATTAGTTGATTAGAGTTTTCCCAACTTAGACCCATCTCACTTAGCACTGTGGTCTCAAGGTGCATCCATTTTCCTACCAACAACCCATATTTACCTTTCTTTATGGTGGAATAGTACTCTATTGAATATATATATATATATAATGTTTTCTTTATCTGTTCATCTTTTGAAGGACATATTGGTGGCTTCCAAGATTTAGCTGTTATTATGTTCTGCTATAAAATGGGTATTCACATATCAATGTAATACGAAGTCAGCTCTTTCTGGAAGACCCACAGAAGGTGTAGCTGGATCAAACATAATTTCTAATGTATTTATTTAGTTAGTTAGTTTTGAGGAACTACCACATTGATTTCCAAGGTGTTTGTGCTGTTTATATTCCTATCACTAAGTTTCAAACATTCTTTAACTCCCACAAACTCATCAGCATTTGTTGTTTTTTAAATTCTTGAAGATAGCTGTTCTGTATGGAGTTAGATGGAATACATTTAGACATTAGGGAAGTACAAATCAAGACAGAGCAATATTTCTATCTCACTCCACTCAACATGGCTTTCATCAAGAATGCAAAAAGCAATGAATATTCACAAAGATTCCAGGAAAAAAGGAAGCTTTATGCGCTGCTGGGAATGTAAATTAGTAAAGTCAATATGGAAATCAGATAGGTGGGTTTTCAAAATGCTAAAAGGAGAACCATCAGTAAGATGTGAGTCTTACATGGTTTTCTTTTTCCATTGATTTCAGACCTACACATTCTATTTCTGAGTTAAGATACAACCTGAAGATATATCTAGTCCCAGAAATCAGGCTCAAAAGTGGGCCCTCCCTCCTTTCTCCAACTTTTTCCTTAGGTATCACCTGCTTCAGAGTTATTATGACCCAGTTACACCATTCTTTTTTATATACCTGAAGAATTTAAAAGTCAGTATATTATAGGGACACTTGTTCACCATGTTTATAGTTGTGCAATTCACAGTGAAAAAGTAATGGAACCAAGCTAGAGGCTCATTAAGAGATGAATGGGTAAGGGAAATAAAAATTGAGGGAAAACTGCATGGCAAACAAAATACCACAAAACCTCAGAAGCCATGAAACCATGTCAAGCACCAAGACTGAGTCAAAAGGAAATTTTGTGCCTCTATAAAAATGTGAGGGTTTTTTTTTTTTTTTTTTTGTGTGTGTGTGATTCTTTAATGGTTAGTTTTAGAGAATATTAAAAAAAAATTAAAACATTGCTTAGGAAAATGATGGAACACATGAATAGCCAAAATAGGAAAGAGATGGAATCAATAAAACAGATTCAAACATATATCCAAAAGATTGAAAAGTATAAATAGCAGAATGACCTAATATGAAAAGAGAAACTGAGATATAGGAGACAGGATTTTAGTTAGTGACAAGAAAAGAAAGACTTCTTGGACTGGGGAGATGGCTCAGTAGAATAAATGCGTCCCTGGCAAGCACAAGGGCCTGAGTTCAATCCCCAATTCCGCAAAAAAAAAAAAAAAAAAGAAAGAAAGATTTCTTAAAATAGAAAGGGAACATGAAAGATCATCCAATAGCTGCTAGATGACACAAGGAAGAACAAAGTAAGGTTGATTGGAATAAACAAAAAAAAAAATAACAAGGATTATCACTCCATGGACCCAAACAGAAGGAATCTACCAGGTAAGGCAGACAGTGAAACAAAGGGGTAGGGAAGGAACCAACAAGAGTAAAATAACAAAGATAAGTCAATTCATACCAGTTATAACTATCAATGTTAATGGTTGCAATTCACCAATCAAAAGAACAGAGTAGTAATGGTTCAATGCCAGATCTAGCAGGATATTGCATACAAGGAATATATTCAATTCAAAAATAAGTTTATGTACTCAAAGTATGGAAAATAATATTTCCGATGACAGTAAATGGGAGAAAAATGGAAATAGTTATGCTATTTGCAGAAAAAGTGGATTTCAAGCCAAGACAGATTTAGAGAGACAAAAAGTTCATTACATCCTGGTAAAGGAAAGAATCCAAGAGGAGGAGATAGCAATCATAAATATATATGCAGCAAATGCTAGTGTGCCAAACTATATAAAACAAATATTAATAGACATGAAAAGTCAAATAAGCACTAATAGTTATAATGGAGGACCTCAATACCCACTGTCACAGATAGATCAACTAGACAAAAAATTAATAGTGAAATATTAGAGCTGAACCGAAGTTTTGAACAAGTGGACTTGGTAGATGTTTATAGAGTGTTTCACCCCACAACATTAAAATACACATTCTTTCAGTTGCACGTGGGATCTTCTCCAAAAGAGACCACATGATAGCTATAGAACATGCTTGAGTAAATACAAAGGAATTTAATTTATCCCATGCATTTGAACAAACTATAGAGCGATGTATTTACAAATCAATGACAAAAGAAATAGCAAGAATTTCATAAACACATGGAAACTAAATAACATCCTCCTGAACAAGCAATGATGAAAGTAAAGAAGAAATTAGTCTTTATAATTAAATGGTAATGACAATACAACATATCAGAACATATGGAAGGGCTGTACAGATAACTCAGCAGAATAAAGCTCCTGCTCAGGCAGACCACATTGGCCAGGTTTGGTCCCTGGTGTGCTGTGCTGGCTCTGCCCCTGGGGCACACTGAGACTGCGATTGAGAGTGGGTGTGGTAGTACATGCCTGTAATCCCAGCTCTTAGGAGGCTGAAAACAGGAGAATCACTACAAGTCCCATCTATGTAATGAGACCCTGTACCAAATACATTAAAAAAAAAAAAAAAAAAAAAGAAGAAGAAGAAGAACATATGGGACACAAGGAAAGCAGTCCTATAAGATAAACTTATGCTAGTGAATATTCATATCAGAAAAACAGAGCAAGCTCAAATAAACAATCTATTTGTGAACCTCCAGCTTCTAGAAAGAGTAGGTCAAGCCCAAACTTACACAAGGGAAGAAATTATAAGGATCAGAGCAGAAATTAATGCAATTGGGACTTAAAAAAAGTCCAAATAATCAATGAATTAACGGGTTGGTTCTCTGAAAGATGAAATAAAATTGATGAACACTTGGCCAACCTTATCAAAAAAAGAAAGAAAAGACTCAAATCTATGCATTTAGAAATGAAAAGGATGAAATTACATAGATCCTGGAGAAATCCAGTTCATTGATACCTACTTCAAGAACCTGTGTTCTAATAAAATGGAAAACACAAAAGAAATGGACACATACATATTAACAAAGCTGAATCAAGAAGATAAAAATATTATAAAGAAACCAATATCAATCAATGAAATTAAACATGTAATAAAAACATACCAATGAAGAAAAGCATAAATGCAGATGGACTCTTTGATGAGTTCTATAAGACCTAATGCTGTAGTTTCTCAAACTCTTTTATGCAATTGAAAAGGAAACAATACTCCTAGATTCTTTCCTGGAAGCAAGAATAACCCTCATAGCAAAAACCAAAGAAGAATCCAACCAAAAAAAGAGACTATAGACCAACCTCCCTAATGAATATAGAAGCCAAAGTCTTCAATAACACACTGGTAAACAGCACAGCAAGTTATCAAGAATATACACCATGGCCAAGTAGGATTCATCCCAGGGATGTAGGGATGGCTCAACATATGCAAATCAATAAACATAGTACACTATATTACCAGAGTCAAGGACAAAATCCTTTGGATCATATCAACAGATGCCAAAAAAGCTTTTGAAAAATTGAATCTCCATTCATGCTAACACCCCTAGAGAAGATTGAAATATATGGTCCTTATCTCAATATAATAAAAACCATCAATGACAAAACAACAGCTAACATCCTACTAAGTGAATAAAATAAATCAGTAACAAGACAAGGTTGTCCAGGGCCAGGGAGATAGCTCAGTGGCATACATGTCTGCCTGGCAAGCATAAGGTCCAGAGTTTGATACTCAGTAGAGGAAAAAAAACACACAAGGATGTTGAGCTGGGGAGATAGCTCAGCAGTCTAAGCACCTACCTGGCAAGTGCAAGGACCCTGGTTGGATCCCCAGTACCACACACCATACCAGCCACCAAAACTGGGTATGGCATTACACACTCATCATCTCAGCATTGGAGAGGCTGAGGCAGGAGGATCACTGTGAGTCTGAGCTTTGTAGTGAGACCCTGTACCAAATAAATAAATGATTAAAAAAATTTAAAAAGACAAGAATGTTCATTTTCATCACTCTTATTCAAAATAGTTCTGGAAACATTAGCCAGAGCAATTAGACAAGGGAAAAGAAGTAAGGATAGGAAAGGAACAAGTTAAATTATCATTATTTGTAGCTAACATGATACTTTACATAGAAATCTCAAAAAAAGTCCACCAAGAGAGTTGTAGCTTTAATAACCAAATTTAGTAGCATAACTGGATACAAAGTCAGCATTCAAACACTAATAGCCTTCCCATACATGAATAATAAACTCAATGAGAGTGAAATTAGGTAAATGACACTTTTTACAATAGGATCGAAAAAAATGAAAGACTTAGCAATTAATCTAACAAAGGAAGTAAAAGACCTCTACTTTGAAAACTACAATACTCTGAAAATGGAGATCAAAGAGGATATCAGAAAATGGAAAAATATTTCCTGTTCTTCATTAGAAAGAACCAATGTAGTGAAAATGGTATCTTCCCAAAATTTTTATATAGACTTAATCCAATCTTGATCAAAATTCCAACAGCATATCTCACAGAATTAAAGAAAATAATCCTAAAATTCACTTGGAACCAGAAGAGACCTAGAACAGTGAAGAAAATTCTGAGCCACAAAGACAAGGCAGGACATCATAATCCCTTATTTGAAATTATACTGTGATAGAAACAACATGGTAGAGCCAGCCTGATACCTTAGCAAACTAAAGTATCTGCTTTGACAGAGCACAGAGGCCCGGGTTTCATCCCCAGTGTGTGCGGTGCTGCCCCCAGGGAGCACTGAGACTACAATTGAGACTGGGTGTGGTGGCGCACTTGTAATCCCAGCTCTTGGGAGGCTGAAACAGGAGAATCACTATGAGTGCAATCTATGTAATGAGACCCTGTAGAATCTATAGAACCTATCTTAAATAGAGAAACAAAAACAAATGAATAAATAGACAAATAAAACAAACATACAAAAAACTCCAGCATGGTACAGGCAACAAAACAGACCTGAAGATCAATGGAACAGACTAGAAGATGAAGAAATAATTTCAAACACACCCAACCACCTTATCTTTGATAAAGGAGCCAAGCACGTTCACTATTATCTAGAATATACAGCAAACTGAAAAAATCAGACCGCCCCTCAAATTTAGAGACCCAATCCAAATTTAAAGACACTTGAGATGAATATAAACTCAGATACGGTAAAAACACCAAGTAAACATATGAAAAAATCTTCAACATCACTGTTCATTGGAAAAACAATTCTGAGATTCCAACTCACTCCAGGAAGAATGGCTATTATAAAACAAAACAAAACAAACAAATAAAAACAAACAAACAAACAAAAAACCCCAATAACAAATGCTAGACCGGCCGTGGGGAGAAAGGAACCTTTATCCATTGTTGTTGGAAGTGAAGACTGGTGACTGTGGAAATCAATATGTATATTCCTCGAAAATCTAGGACTAGAAGGCCCACTTAATACCCTTTCTTGGTATCTTCCCAAAAGAATAAAAAGCATGATACAAGAGTGATGCATGTACACCCCTGTGTATAGTGGCACCCATGCATATAGCTAAATCTTGGAAACAATCTAAATGCCCTTCATCTGATGAATGAATAAAAAAAGATATTTTTGTATACAATGGAATACTACCCGCCCATAAAAAAGAAAAAGGACTGAGATATTTCTAGCTAAATGGTTGCACCTTAAGACCATACTCATAAGTTAAATAAATCAGACAGACATGTGTAAATATTACATTGCCTATGTTGTGATATTTGTGTTGGAAAATATTAAATAAGAACAAAATGTATAGGAAGAAATATAGCCTCTTTAATAAATCATGCTAGAAAAAGTGGGTTTCCATATGCCAAAAGCTAAAACTAGACCCATGCCTATTACTATGCACAAATCTACAGTCAAAATGAATCAAAGAATATTAAAACAGAAACACTAAATCTTCTGGAGGAAAACATGGGTGGAAATCTTAAAGACATAGGGGTAGGGAGAGAGTTCATGAGCTAAAACAAAACTGCACAGGAAATACTTCAAAGAATCAACAACTGGGATCTCATCTTTTATTTATTTATTTTTGTGGACCCGGGAATTGAACTCAGGCCCTTGAACTTGCCAGGGAAGTGCTTATTCTACCAAGCCATTTACCCTGCCCCAAGGGATCTCAGCTTTTAAAAAAGTTTTTGCTCTTCAGAACAATTCTGCAACAGAGTAAAAAGAAAACCCACAATCTGGAAAAAAATCATAGCTGACTGTCCCTCTGACAAAGGCTTTCTATCTAGAACATATAAGGAATTTAAAAAAATGAGACCCCCAAATTCAAAGACCCAATCCAAAATGGGCATCTGAGATGAATATATACTTAGCAGAGGAAGAAATATAAATAGCAAGTAAATATATTTTAAAATGTTCAACATCATTGGTCTTTCAAGAAATGCAAATGAAAACACCACCAAGATCCCATCTCACCCAGAAAGAATGGCTAACATCAAGAAGTCAGTCAATAACAATTGCTGGAGAAGCTGTGGAGAAAAAGGAATTCTTTTGCACTGCTGGTGGGAGTGCAAGCTAGTACAACCACTATGGAAATCTGTGGGGTTCCCTTACAAAGCTAGGATTGGAGATCCCATTCAAGCCAGCTACTCCCCCCCTGTGCATTTTTACAGAAATGAAAACCTCATTTCTGGACAGCGATATATGTCCACCCATGTTTATAATTCATCATAGCTAAATCCTGGAAACAACCCAGATGCCCATCAACTGAAGAATGGATAAAGAACATGTGATTTTTTACACAATGGAGTATTATTCAACTATAAAATTTGATAAATTTAAGTCTTTTGTCAGTAAATGGATGCAACTAGAGACCATACTCTTAACTGAAATGAATCAGACCTGCATTTGCAAATATTGTTATCTCCTTAGTGTAACAACTTGACAGAGAAAACTGGAATCTGAAGGGTACAATGGATGCTGGGAAATGGGAATGAACTTACTGAAAAGGAAACATTTACTGAGTTGAGAAGAACAAGAAGGGGAGTGGGGGCAAGATTTATCTAGGTATGTAAGTAGGATGGCTTGGACAACTGTACCGTGTATTTCTCCTGGTATGTACAAAGAACCAGTTAATGCTTTAATCCATTTTGTCTCCTTTTTTCCAGTTGTTTGTACTTTTTCTTATTAATTTCATATACATTTCTTTTTTCTTTTTATTTCTTCAATTTTACATGCGTATATCTGGTGATATGAGTAACTGGTTGGATGACAACACTATGTATTTCAACAAATACTGTGAAATTTATATTCCTTTGTTAAATGAAATTCTGTATTTTTTTAATTTTTTGTTTTAATTCTAATTTATTCTTTTTTAAAAAATTAACAAAAATGTATAATGAATATTGTGTAATAGGAAGAAATTGTTTAAAAGAAAATGGGAATCTGGGAGGGGAAAGCGGAGAGAATGGAAAGGAAGGAAGGGAAAAGAAAAACAACTGAGAAAGGGGCTGGGGAGATGGCTCAGTGGAATAAGCATTTCCCTGGCAAGCACAAGGGCCTGAGTTCAATCCCTAGTTCTACCCAAAAGAAAAGAAAAAGAAAAACATCTGAGAAAATAAAGATAATAGATGCTAAGCTTTGTAAATAAGGAAGGACTGAAGGGAGAGGAAAGGAATGGGAAAAAGAGAGATACAAAGATATGTCATGTACACATACAAATCCCCTATGATGAACGTGACCAATATGTACCAGTAAACTTAATAAAAAAGAATTGGCAAATAGTATTGTATCAAATTATAAAGCTTTTTTCACTTCTACAAAGCGAAGGAAAAACACATAAGGAGACAGCTACAGATGGGAGAAAACTTTGCTACCTATTGTTTTGATACAGGATTAGTATCCAGAGTACATTAAAACACCAAAGGAATAGGTAATCCGATCAATTAAGTATGCAAATAACTCTACAAACACTTCTCAAAGTAAATATATATGCCCAATTAGTATATGTGGGAGCATGCTTAATGTCTATAGCCATCACCAACATGCAAAACTACCACTGAGAGTCTCTCTCACTGCAGAAGAAACGGCTGTCATAAAGAATACAAAATATAGGTGGAGCACAGCTACTCAGGAAGCTGAAACAAGAGGATCACAAATTTGAGGCCAGCCTGGTTAACTCAGTGAGACCCTGTCTCAGAATAAAATAGAGTAAAATAAAATAAAGTATGGGAGACATAGCTAGAGTGCTTGCCTCTCTGTATTAAATCTGTACCACAAAGAAAAAAATAAATACTGGTGAGGAAGTAAGAGAATGGAAACTTTTACATTGTTGGTAAGAATGCAAATTATTATAGCCAGTATGGAAATCAATGTTGAGGTTCATCAAAAAGCTAAAAATGGAGCTAGCATATGATCCAGCTATAGTACCCATTGGTTACACCCAAAGGCGTTAACGTCTCCAATGCTATAGAGATACTCACATATCCATGTTTATTGTCACATAGTCCACAATCCCAAATTGTGGGATTAGCCTAGCTACTACCAACAGAGGAAGGGAGAAGAACTGTGGTGTATACCTAGTATTCAGGCATATAAAACAATGAGATCATGTCATTTCCATGAAATTGGAGACCGTCATGCTAAATAAAATAAGCCACACTTGGACAAGCACCACTTGTTTTCTCTCATAGGTGGAATCCAGGGGGGAAGTGATAACATAAAAAATATAAGGAAAATCAATGGAGAAGAAGACAGGAGTAGAGGGAGGGAACAGGACGATAAGAGAAGTGATGGGAGTGCATTAGACAGGTCTCTCATCATTGGGACACAATGCCTGACATCCACAGTTATTAAAGCAATGTAGTCACAAAACCCACAAAAAATCATAAGTGTATAATTCTTAGAATGTTCATAACACCCTTGTAATTAGCACCTATCTCAAGAACAGAATGAATGTCCTTTTTGTTTGAGTACACAGTCTAAGGTCTTAGTACACAGATCAGACTCAAAGTGATTCTCCTGTTTTCAGCCTCTCGGGTGCGCGCCACCACGCCCAGTCTCGATCACCTTCTCAGCGCGCTCCAGGGGCAGGGCCGGCACCGCGCGCTGGCTGGCCCGGAATGAGTACCTTGAAAGCCCTCTTGATACCTTGCTAGTTGCAACTCATATTCATTCCCAGCAGCACCCACACTTTCATCTTCTCTTAGACATTAGTGTTGCTTGTTGTTGGGACCTTTTCAAGTGGAATCGTATATTGTAGACTCTTTTGTTCCTGCCTTCATAATACATTTTGCGTGAGACTCATCCATGAACACGTACAACTTAAAGAAGGAAGCATTTTATTTGGCTCATGATTTCACAAGCTCAGTCCGTTACCAACTGGCTTCAAGGCAGGAGTATCAAGGTGGAGGGACAGGGCAGGAAACAGTTCACTTCATAGAACCTGGAATCAGAGCACAGGGGAAGGTCAGCACAGAGAGATGTGTTCCCCAAAGGCATGCACCCCGTGACCCACTCTTACACATGTGCCTCCTCTCCTAAGAGCACTTTAGCTATGAGCTCCAGTGGATTAATCCACCCATAGCTATAGCCCCCCATGACCCAATCACACATCCAGGAGATTCTTAGTCATTGACAACTAAGATTAACCAGTGATAGTGTGGGAAGTAATCAAATACGTCACATGCATATATGAAAATGTCCAAATAAAATTCATTCTTTTGTTTTATTAATAGGCATGAATTAAACATGCATGCATAAAATCATCTATATAGGAACATATTTTTTTCTTTTGCTTTAGGCTCTAAATGACTTTATATTGAGCTGGAAACTGATGTCATTAGTACATTGTGCTTTATCTGCTGTATTACCAGGTTTGGAATCTAACACAGATCTCTGGTTGTTTGGCTTATTCAGTCAAATAAAACAAAACATCTCAAGAGGTTTCCATTTTACACTTTGTATTATTGCAGGAATTGCGTCTGTGTTTACTTAGGCTTGGCATTAAATGTTTGAACTCACACAATAGAGTCACAAAAGGATTTATGAAGCTTACAGAGAATTTCATTTGGGTTCATTTAAAATATATTTTTTTGGAAAAATTTCAAGTCATTGTGAACAGAATTACCAACAACTTGGGACAGAAGTGACCGTAAGATCTGCTTTGGGGCCGGGGAGATAGCTTGGTAGAATAAGCACTTGCCTGGCAAGCACAGGGTCTTGAATTCAATCCCAAGAACTGAAAAAGAAAAGAATCTGCTTTGAGGGAGTGGGTCATAATTATAGGGGTACCTTCCCCAGTTTAAGATTGGAAGTAGCTCTTTATTCTCCTTACTGGCATTTTTCTTTTTTACCCATCTCTGAGATTTTTTTCAATTACAGGAGTTCCTCATGTAGCAATCTTGCTTAGGTTCTTGCAAGTAAGTTATTAACTGAATTTGTCTCAGTGAGGAATTGTACATAGTATGGACAATGCAATATTCAGAACAAAGAAATGGTTAAGAGAAACTCCAGCTGATGACACTGCTTTAATTTGTGTACCTCTTACGCCCAATACTGTGATGTGTGATAGAACATAAAACTATAGTACTACACTATGGAATACAATCAGGAGGATTTACAGCGCTACATGAGCAGGGTGCACTGTACAGAAAAAACACTGAGGCTTCATGAACAAAGTGCATAGCAGCAACGGCAGCAGCAGCAGCAGTAGGTCACAGGACTACTGTGAACAGCACACCACTGTCCTAGGTCCAAACAGTGGCTAAGCAGGTAGGTTGTTAAACAAGGAGCATCTGTGTTTCTATTTTCTGTTTAAGAAAATTAAGGTATTTCTAAAAATGAAAGTAAAAGTACCACAAATGCAGTTGTGCTCAAAAGCCAATTTTACATTAACAGGAGAAGATAACGTTGGCCACATTCATTTTGTAGTAAAAGGTAAGATTAAACAATGTGCATCTGGATTTTGTATCACAGATATGCAAAAGATATATTTTGAAAACCCTCTTGACAAAGTGGATACTGTGTTACATTCAGCATTGCTTTTGCAGAGAGTGGCTGTTTATTAATAGGGTTTTGAGAAGTGTGAAATCTAGTTTTCTTGAAAAAAAATAGGAACTGCCTCATTAGTTGCTTGAGCTTTTTGTGAATAATTCAAACAGAGTGCCACAGGAGGGTTAATTTGTTAAATAGCCAGCTCATGAGAACATGCCACATGTGCTAAGTGGGGAGCGGGGGTGGGGGTGGGGGTGGAGGGGGGTAGGGGGGCGCTGAGCCAGAGTTGTCCTGCTCCAGGAAGAAGGAGGCTTCCTAAGTGCTGTGTTCAGCCTTCTGCAGAGCCACGGAGCACAGACAGCATGCTGGACCCCACCTGGGAGGGTCTCAGGGCCAGGCCTGCGGGAGCCACAGTGCTGTACCTGAGGCTCAAGGCTGATAGATAGTGGTGAGAGGTGAAGGAGCGGAGCTGCTTCTATGCAGAGCAAAGGGCAGATGCAGGAGCCTGGGAAAGCACTGCAGCCGCTTAGGACTGAAGCCTGAACACGGAGACTGGCTGCAAAAGAGTGGTACAAGGGAGGAAATAGCACTAAAATGAAACCGTGGTAAACACTCTCTCTGCAGGCAGACTGACACCCCACTGGAACAAAAGAGCAACAGCAACGGAAAGAACTGTAATTCTTTGGAAATACCCAGGAGCCAGCAGATGATGGACAGGCAAGTGAGAAACATTTGTGGTCCTTAGAAAAGAGAAGTGGATCCTTCAGAGCAAGGATGCACCACTGGGAGGGGGAAGTCAAGGTCCCACGAAGTGCCACCAAGCCTAGGTGCTGGGAGAGGGGCTCTGAGTTGCATGGACCCCACATTTTAACATTATTAATGCTTCTTCCTTTCATGTGTTCCTCTTCTCATAGCCTGAAACAAACAACCGAGACCCTGCTGTATCTGTCACCTGTTGAAGCTGCCAGTCTGAAAGAAGGAATCAATTTTTTTCGAAATAAGAGCACTGGCAAGGACTATATCTTGTACAAGAACAAGGGCCGCCTGAAGGCGTGCAAGAATTTGTGCAAACACCAAGGAGGCCTGTTCATAAAAGACATCGAGGATTTAGATGGAAGGTATGGAGCAGCATCCTTTGCTCTCTCCCTGATGATTTTTCTGGCATTTTGTTGATCTCCAAGTTTTAGATGAATCAATCCTCAGATTGTTTCCTGTAGTAAATTTTAAAAAAGTTTTGCTCTTCATTTCGGGTCTCTGATCTCAGAACTGTACATTGGGGCTCTTTTTTTCTGTTCTGAGCTTAGCTCAGCTTGATGCAGAGTGAAATGTCTGGGTTTTCTCCATCACTGTGCTTGAGTGCTTGTCTGTGTGTGTGAAGGGCTCCAAGCAGAAGCCTCCTAGAAGTCCTTTCCCTGTCCACCAGGAGTTCAAGTGGGGTGAGCCAGGGGGCGCATTTCCAAACCCTATTGGAAAGCAGAGAGGATTTTCCTGGCAGCCTAGTTATAATTACAAGACAAAAGTGGCAGGAGCCCAGCTGGCACTGCCCTCCCCAGCGTGATTCCTCTGGCCATTTCTTAGAAGGACTAGTGCTTTTCTTGTCCTCCACCACAATGCAGTTCATCTCTCCAGAGCATGGCACCAATGCTGGAGCAGAATGGTTTTTCAGTGACTGCTGAAGAGATACCAGTGCTATCTAGAAGATTCTCAGGCTTCTGCTTTGCCAGCCTGATGCTGTGAGCGGCTGTTAGCCCTTTTCAAAGTTCTCTTCAGCCCAACTTAATCCATGTGGTTTTAGCCATTAGTGTTGGGAATGTTTTTTTCTTTCACTATGTCATCAGTTTTGTTTATCAGGAAATTTGTGGGCAGTTCAGTGCTGGTGTTCTCAGAAGGAGCCAGATAGTTGTTCAAAAAATTCCAGCCAGGATATGCAAAAGTCACTCAAGTCTAAAATGTTCAGGCATTTCCTTTGTCACACAGATAATTGCCCAGCCAAGCTCTATGTATTCTTAGTTTTTTAAATGTTAACCACTGGTGCATCTGGAGCTTGTTTGGCCCTACTGAGTTGCCACATTGGCAAGGAAAACCTCGGCTACCCATTAAATTTGCATTTCAGATAAACAGCCAATGTAGTTTTACGGTAAATTCATCCAAAGCAAATGGTAGGACATAATTTTAGCTGGCTGGTCTGCTCTAGAAGAATCTGCAGGTAATTGACCAGCAGCCAATTTGATCATCTACTGTGTTTTCCTCTGAATTCTGATCAGGGAAGCTTCCAACACGTTTGTGTGTCTGGTGCATGTCTGTAGCAATCAGGATGTCGACATTTTCTCCTCTTCCTATTGTAGGCTTGTGATTCTGGTTTCTTCTCTCTTAGTGAGCTGTTTCACACAGTGGATACTCGGCTAACTGTTTAAGAAAACGTTGAGGTTTAGTGGTTAGTGTGTGATCTCTCCTCCCAACTGCCAGATTAGAAGACTGTTTCTCCTACTCACCAGACCTGTAACAAGCCTCATAGTCTCTCTGGGCCACAGTGCATGCATTTATAAAGGGAAGATGACAATATGACCTACCTTGTGTGGCTCCTGAGAGGATTACATGTGGTCAGATATGTAGTAAGTACTTAAGAGGAGGTCAGCCAGTGGTCTATAGTCAGCACATAATAAATATTCATTAATATTGTGAACTATGCCCTAAACTCTTACATTGCTTAAGGACAGGTATTATTCATACCAACTTATAGTAGTTTTGTGTACAGCTTGATAACCTAAGTACACTGGTTATTCTACCATGCCCTGGCCTTGCAAAGTCTTGGGGATGATTAATGGTACTTTTACTGCTAACCGTACAGGACCATTAGGCAGCAGGCCTACCCCCACTCTCTTCACTGGACTGCAGGAGGAGCCAGCTCTTCTGGCTCTTTCCCCATGTGCAGCTCTTAAAGGTTTTAGCCTTGATTATGCACCCCTGCGAGAGCAGACACACTACACTCCTCCACGTATTCTCCAGGTCACAATATTTCCACAATATTGACTTGTCTCTGCAGTTTTCATCTATCCTTCCCAGAGTTCAGCAAGAATAGTGACCTACTTGTTCCAGCAGACCTGCTATTCTTGACATATAACCAAGGGCAACAAATCTTATAAGCTGTGCTTCTCTTTGTTGGATTGGAAGTTTTCATAGCCTCATGCGTGTGTGACACTGCCACCCCGGCCACCCTCTTAAGAGCACAGGGTTCGGCCAGCTTATCCTCCCAGGGCCCCTCCTGTTTAGCAGGGGTGGTGAAACATTCTCTCTTAAATTTTGAAAGGCTAATGGCTGCTCACTAATGAGAAAGGAGGTGTCATAAAGTGATCCTTAATAGAGTGAAGTGAAAAATATGAATTCTACCTTATAATTTAAAAAGAACATTTTAAAATTCTGGATATATGAAAGATTAGAGTGCTTCCATGGTTCATATATGTTAGCCATTTTTTGTTTTAAAAAACATTTGATGCTTCTGATTTGAAATATATTTCTTGCTTGAAAATTCTCAAACTCTTAGCAGAAAGACCACAAATACTACCAAAATAAAGAAAAGTAGTTTAACTGTTTGTACCTTATGTGTAAGCACAATACTTCTCAAAGCTCAGGAAAGTTTTTCTTTTTTTTTTTTTTTTTTTTTTGTCTTTTTGAGACAGGGTCTCACTATGCAGTTCAGACTGGCCTTAAGCTCACTTTGTAGCTCAGGCTGGTCTCGAACTCACAACAATCCTGCTGCCTCAGCCTCCCGAGTGCTGGGATTACAGGCCTGCGCCACCACGCCCGGCCAGGAAAGTTTTTCTTTTGCAAATTCAAGAAAGGTACTAGCTATCTAGCTCGGTTATAGTTTGATGTTTATTTTGAAGATAAGTTGAATTAGCAAATAAAAATGTATACAATATTCAATTACAAATTACACTTAATGCATAGACAAACAAAATTTTACTGTAAATATATATATATATATAACCATAAATAGGTTTATTTATTTTTAACTCATTATTAACTTCATTGAAAATCAATAATAATTATATAGCAAATCAAAAACTGTAGACAAATACCGAAATGTGAAAGAATTAAGATGTGGACAATGAATTTTAGAAAAATATTTCTGAAATGAATACATGAGATTAATAATAGATTTTACATTATAAAAGTTATTTACAAAGTTAAATGAATATAACAATAAAAATAATCTAAAATAAATATGAAAAAGAAAGAGTTTATAGATCAGTTATATTCACTCTGTGCCAAAATCAAGAAACTTATATTCATATAATTACAATTCTCAAAGTAGAAGGGGGAAGGCAATAAATATCTAAAGATTTTAAAAAAAGATTTAAAATTTCTGAATTTAGTTGAAATTATAGCACCCTACTTCCAAGAAAAATGAACTTTTTGCACAAGAAATATGAATAAATTCATACCAAGATACACAAAAATGAAGTTGTCCAAAACTAATTGTAAAGAAAAACATTAAAGCATATACATAGAAAATTTAAGCCAGGCATGGTGGCGCATGCCTGTAATCCCAGCACTCGGGAGGCTGAGGCAGGAGGATTGTTGTGAGTTCGAGACCAGCCTGAGCTACAAAGTGAGCTTAAGGCCAGCCTGAACTGCATAGTGAGACCCTGTCTCAAAAAGACAAAAAAAAAAAAAAGAAAATTTATTAGCTATGGAAGAACAAAATTAAATAGTATCTTATTCCACATTAGGAAAAAAAAAAGAGCAAGTGGGTAAGAAACTAAAATTATTTATTCAAAGGACTGAAAAAAAAGATCTGTCCTCGAATTTTATACTTGGCAAACATACCTTTGAAAACTGAAAGTAAAATATTTTCCAGTTTTACAAACTCAAAATATTCTAATACTTGCAGATGTAGCATATAGAAAATAGCAAAGACCATAATCCAGAAGGCAAGAGAAGTTACTGTATGGTCCTGGATACAGAATGAAGAGCTCTCAACATGGTAGCTATGCAGGACTATGTAAATATAATTATATTAGATGAACCCATTTAAAAGGTCATTGAAGATTTACACAAAACAGTATCAATCCTATGTCAGATTATATACGTATGTGCGTGTGTGTGTGTGTGTGTATGAAAGACAAGGAAGAACTAATATAAAGTCAATAGAATATCAAAATATACTTTTTAAAGTTTGTAATACTAGGAGAAAATACATACCATGCCTTATAAGTAGATCGTAAGTCAAAGAAACAGTATGAACCATAAAACAAAAATTAAAATTAAACAATATTCAGAAAATTGATTAAATGTTAATTCAAAATTTGATTAAATACTTCAAAATAGTATCAGAAAATTAAAACTGTGAGTCTAACTAAGAGGTCAGACTATAGTGTATCATATGTACAAATCTGTGGTCAATTCAGAGTACTCACACCATATTTGATTAGGTTAATATAGACAAAAATATCAGCTAAGAAAAAGTTTTTATGGTAGTAAAAAATTACTAAGAATAAAACATAAGATAAGTACTGGGATGACAAATATATGACTAGCACTTCTTGCAGTTTGGAAGGGTATCACACAAAGTTCTGCTATGTGGTGGACGTGGACAGAGTCCATGGTGCTTACTGGTGGCCCGGTGTCACTTGTGGGACTGAGTTACTGCTATTTCCTTGATGTCCACCCTGTAGACCCAGACAGAATCATGACCCATAGGGTGCAGGAGAAGTCCATTTGGGAAGTTTTCTGCTATTACTTCTGCCCATATTCTTTTTATATCATTTGTATCGACTCCTCCTTTCTTGTCTTCAAGGTCTGAAAGTCTATTTTCACTTTCATTCAAATGGTTTGGCCAGTTTGTGATTGAGGTTTTAATTTCCTATGTATCACTTTGAAGTTGCTTCATGTGTTCTATTTCTTTCTTATATTTCTCATTGAAGGATTCCATCATTTTTATAGTCTCCTCTTTCTTTTTATTAATATCTTCTTTAGAAGCACTTAGCACTTCTTTCATTATAGTTATCATCTCTTTTATTTCAGAAATTATTTCTGATCTGATTTCCTGTATACCTTTCTGCAGTTGTTTCTTTACTTCAGATGCTACTATTTCAGAGATTTCAGGTGTGTGATTTCTAATTTCTTCTATGCTAGTGTCTCCTGCATTTGTTCTGGTTGGGCTCAGGGCCTGAGAATGCATTTTGCTCCTTCTCTTTGTCCTTTTGTGTAGCACTGTCCTCTGGCCTTTGGTGTAGAGCACCAAGTCTGAATTTACCAAGCTCAAACTCATCCAGGTGGGTGTTACTTGGGTCTGGCTGCTGTGCTCCACTTCTTCTTGCTGCAGCCCTTGGGAGTGAACCCACTGTGCCACTCCGGTGAGATGTTCTGCCCCTGGATCGCCTGGCTGGGTCTTGCCTCTAACCTCTCTGCAGTGAGTTCCGCCTCAGGGTTCTACACCAGGTCTGCTGGGCCTGGGCGCTGGCTAGAGTGAGGATCCAGTGGGCTCTGGGCTGCCTATAAATATATTTTGAATGTTGTGTGAGGCACACTTACCTTTAAATACTATTCATTTTATTTGAAGTTCATATCTTAATTTTATTTATCTTTTATTTTTCTCCCTGTAAATTATTTGCATTTTGGGTTTCTCATATAAAAGAAACCATACAATATTTAACCCATTTGTCTGACTTATTTCACTTAAACGCATCTATTTCTCCACGAATGTCTCAAATTGACCCTTCTTTATGGCGGAGTGGTACATCACTGTGGGAAAGTGCCACATTTCCATATCCATTTATCCGTTTTGAACATATAGGTCACTTTCAAGATTCAGCTATTGGAAGTTGTCCTGCTATAAGCATGGGTATGCACATATCACTGTAATAGGATTCAGAAGATACCAACAAGAGAAATAGGACAAATAAGATTTCTAATTTTAATTTTTTGAGGAATCTCCAACTGATTTCCATTGTGCTTGTACTAGTTTACATTCTACCAAAAAGTAGAAGATTCCTTTTTCCCTGCAGAAAAATTGACATTTATTCTTTAAGTTCCTGATGATACCCATTCTTTCCAGGATAAGACTGAATCTCAGTTGTTTTAATTTACATTTCTCTAATAGCAAGCAACGTTGAACATTTTTTTCATGTATTTCTTGATCATTTTGTACCATTTCTTCTGAGAAGTGTCAACTCATTTCATTTTTCCAGTTTTGATTGGGTCTTTCGTTTTGAGTTCTTTATATGTAGGTACTTCTCCTCTGTCTGTGGAAGGTCTGACAATTTTTTTTTCCATCCCATAGATTATCTCTTCAGTGCTTCATTGGGGACACTGTTCAGAAAGTCCTTACATATTCCTATGCCTTAAAGTTTTATCTGCTTTATCTTACAGATCTTCTGGTTCCATATTAGTTTTTTTTAAAGTTTTTTAAGCAGTTTTTTTTTAAGCATGGATCTCATGCTTGCGAGGCAAATGCTTATTCTACTGGGCTATCTCCCCAGCCTTTATATTAATTTTAAGATTGTTTACTTCTGAGAGGAATGCCATTTGGGTTATATTAAATCTATCTGTTGGGATAAGAAAGAGTTAAAATGTAGACATGCTAAATAACCTGCAGGGCATATGGGATGAGGAAAAAGAAAACAGGGCAGCAACATCTGCGGGAGGAACCAGGAACACTTGGTTCTTGGTTACACTTGGAGTAACCGAGTGGTTACTCAAGGACACCCTGTTTTTGTGTCTTTGCTCCCAGATGTCTAGCAAGTTCTCATGTATAACCTAAACATTAATCTGGGACACATAGGATAGGATCTTGTTGTGTTCACCTGAAGTGACCCAAAGGCTGAGACTCAATATATGTATAAATAAAGACTGAAGGTGGGGCAGCAGCCTTTTGCTCTAGTCCTTGCTCTGCTTGCATTGAGTGTCCATACGTCTTGGTTTGTGGCCAGCACCTGTGAGTCTTCACCAACATTTCTCTACCAGTTTTTCTTTTTCTTTCTTTCTTTTTATGTAGTTAGTACAAGGTTTACAGGGCCTCACTACACAGATCAGATTCATAATGATCCTCCTCTTTTCAGCCTCCCAAATGCTGGGATTATAGGCTTGAGCCACCACGCCCACTCTCAGTCACTGTCTCAGCATGCCCCAGGGGCAGGCCAGCATGGCGCTCTGGGGATTGAACCCCGGTCCCTGCACCTGCCTAAGCAGGTGCTTTAGTGCACTGACTATTTAGTGACTTTTCTATCCTGGCTGGCCCTCTCAGTTTTTGAAGTATGGCCATTTTACAAAATTAATTTTACTTATCTGGAAATTGTATATCTTTCAATTTTTTCATATTTTCTTTTTCAGCGTTCTGTAGTTTCTGTTGTAGATGGCTTTCACTGCCTTTTTAAGTTAATTGCTAAGTATTTAGTTTTTCTTAAAGCTACTGCAAATTGCATTATTTCCCTAATATTTTTCTGGTGGGTTCATTATTGGTATACAGGAACACTGTTGATTTTTGTGTAATTTTGAATCCTGCTACCTTACTGAATATATTAGTTCTAGGAGTCTTTTGGTGGAATGTCTAGGATCTTGTTCAGAAAGGATTGTTACTGGGAATAAGGATAGTGAAATTCTCCCTTTCATATATGTATGCTTTTTATATCTTTCTCTTTTCTTTCCTTCTTTTTTTTTGGGGGGGGTGGATCTGGGGATTGAACTCAGGCCCTAGCACTTGCCAGGCAAGCACTTATTCTACTGAGCCATCTCCCTGGCCCCCTATTTCTTTCTTGTGCCTGATGGCTCTGACTAAAGGTTCAGAGCATGTTGAAGGTGAATGGTGAGAATAGATATCCCTATCTTGTTCCTGATTTTAAAGGAAAAGCTCTCAATATTTCACTTAAGATGGTGTTAGCAGTAGTTTTGTCATAAATAGCATTAATCAGGTTGAGATAGGGTCTTTCTATGCATAGGGTTTTTGTCATGAATGGATGTTGGATTTTGTTAAAGACTTTTCTATGTCTATTGGGATGGTTTTTGTCCTTCTATCTGTGTCATGTAGTATATTTTTTCATTTGTTTTCATTGAGCCATCCTTGCATTCCTGGGATGAAGCCTTTTTGATCATGATGCATGATCCTTTGAATGATTTGTTGCATTCTGTTTGTACCTATGTTCATTAAAGAGACTGGCCTATAGCTTTCTTTTTAAATCGAGCCTCTCTCTCTCTCTCTCTCTCTCTCTCTCTCTCTCTCTCTCTCTCTCTGTCTTTCTCCCCCTCTTTCTCTTTTGAGATAGGGTCTCATGTATAGTTCAGGCTGGTGTTTTTGAACTCACTATGTAGCACAGGATGGCCACAGACTTGTGACAGTCCTCCTGTCTCTGCCTCTTTAGTGCTGGAATTACAGGTGTGCCCCAGCATGCTTGGCTGCTGCTTCATTTTTGAATAAAAGTAATGCTAGCATTCAGGGATGAGTTTGCCAGTATTTTTTCCCTTTCAACTTCATTAAAGGTTTTGAGGAATATCACCATTAGACCTTCACTAAAATTCTAGTAATTCACAGGTGAACCAACTGGGTCCAAGGCATTTAATTTTTTTTTTTTTTTTTTACTATTTTTCAATTTTATTGCCTATTATTGAATTATTCAAGGTTTTTTTTAAATGTATCTAGGAGTATATCATTTCTTCAGTATTTTCCAATTTGTTGAAAAACATTTTGAAGCAGTTATTAATAATCTTCTGGATTTTAGTGGTGTCCACTGAGATTTTGCCTTTTTTATTTCTAATTGCATTGATATAGGCCTTTTCTTATCTTTTGGGTAAACTAGCTCTTTAATTCACTAGAATTGCTAGAGTGTGTTAGAGTTATCAGAGTTGCCTTTTTTTTTTTTTTTTCCTGGTCTCAATTTTGTTAATTTTGCTCTGATCTTTAAATTTCCATTTAGTGTACTTGCTTTGGATTTGGATGCTCTCATTTTTCCAGGACCTTGAGGTATGTCATTAGGTCATTTATTTGAGCCAGCTCTATTTTTCTGATGTGAGCACTCACTGCTATAAACTTTCCTCTTATGACTGCTTTTATTATGTCCCACAGGTTCTGATATGTCTTACTGGCATTATTGTTTCATTCTGGGAACTAATTTCTCCTATGACTCACTGATTATTTAAGAGTGCATTGTTTATGTTCTGTGTCTTTACATAGCTTTGTTTGTTTGTTTGACCACTGGTTCCTAGTTTCATTGCACTAAATTAAAATGTGGTTGAGGCTGGGCGTGGTGGCGCATGCCTGTAATCCCAGCACTCGGGAGGCTGAGGCAGGAGGATTGTGGTGAGTTCAAGACCAGCCTGAGCTACAAAGTGAGTTTAAGGTCAGCCTGAACTGCATAGTGAGACCCTGTCTCAAAAAGACAAAAAAAAAAAAAAAAATGTGGTTGAAGAGATTTTTTGGTCTAGTTTATTTGTGATTATGTGTTATTGAGTTCTCCCATTATTCTGATATTGATGTTTACCTTATCTCTTATATCCAATAGTGTTTATTTTATGAAGTTTGTTTTGTCAGTGTTCAGGGTATATACATTTATAATTGTCATGCTTCCTTTTGAATTGTTCCTTTAACCAAAGGACCTTCTTTGCCTCTTCTGATCAATTTCTGCTAGAACCCTGCTTTGCCTGAAAATAGGATAGCTATTACCATTTAATTCTGGATTCTTTTTCCATGGACTATTGTTCTTTGTTAAACTAGTCTTTTCTGTTTCATAATATTCTGTTTATCTTAGCTGGCTTTTCATTTATGTTTTCTCTGCGCTAACCAATTTTGTTTATTAAATCTGTTGTCTGGGGCCTGGGAGATGGCTCAACGGAATAAGCACTTCCCTGACAAGTACAAGGGCCTGAGTTCAATCCGTAGTTCCACAAAACAAACAAACAAACAAACAAACAACTATTGTCTGCTTAGTTATGTCATCCTCAAACACACTGAGCACTTTATGAATCGTGTGTGTGTGTGTGTGTGTGTGTGTGTGTGTGTGTGTGTGTTTGTCTCTTCTTTTATCACTTGCTATAATTCAACTGTTTGGCCTCAAACAATGCTCTGTGCATCACCTTTAGAGAACTGAAAGATTTTGGATGCATTTGTTGCCTTGCTTGCTAATGTTCTGTGTGTGTTGTGTCTTCCTGTTGCTGTGTGTGTGTGTGTGTTCATGCACTGAGGTTTGTGGATTCATTATAATGGGAGGATGTTGCTGCTCATGCAGTGATCTCTTCAGTGAGTGCCCGCTTTCCAGTGTTAGTTGTCCTGTGTAGTTTATGTACAAGGATTATCTGTAAGACTTCATATTGCTTTTGTATTTAGCTTGATCATTTAAGTATTTAAATGACTTTGGTCAGTTAAAGCTTTGATGTGGCTGATTCTCATCTCTCTCTGTTCTCATCTCAGGCTAAGCCCATTCTTTTAGTTCTGGTGCACAGGAGAAACTACTTTATTCTGTGTATGGACTGCTGCAGTGAGCACAAACTACTTTGTTCTCAAGCCACTTCTGTTGTTGCTCTTGATGTCTAATGTGTGTCACTTTAGTGACTTTGAGTTCATCTTGATTTTAAAATTTCATATTGATAATTACATTTATTGGAAATTTGAGTACTATCCATAAGTTTTCATATTTTTTGTTGTTGTTGTTCAGCCAATTAAGTTCATTGTCAAACAGTGCATTTAGGCACAATCAAGATTAATTTTTATTTCTGACATTTTAATTTTTCATGCAGGTCTGTTAAATGTACAAAACACAACTGGAAGCTAGATGTGAGCACCATGAAGTACATCAATCCTCCAGGAAGCTTCTGCCAAGATGAGCTGGGTAAATGCCTCTAACACTGAGCAGTCCACACTTTGATTATAGTTACTGTGGCTCTTCCTGCTGCTATATCTCCAAACTCTCTTGAAGATTCTGATATATATATATATATATATATATATATATATATATATATATATATATATATTCTTATTTTAACATGATGAGCCTTTAAAAAAGGGGATTATTATGGAAACTAATAAGCAGAGGATTTCTCAAACTACTTTTATTTATTCATTGGTATGGCAAATATTTGCTGAGGTTTTGCTGTCTATAAATGTTATGCTAGGTATTATGAAGTACAAATTTGGATAAGCAGCATATATCAATGAAAGTAGTAAACATACCACTTCACTTTACATGAAGCAATGGATAAGAGAAGCTTATGAATAATTAAAAACAAGGATGCGGCATTTTTCTTGAGCAGTACGGTACATGCTACAACAATGGGCCTAGCATTTTATCTGTGAAAACACACAAGATAACCATGCTTGTGCCCATGGTCCTCCCAAATGATTGATGAAATGTCACAGTGTTAGGAAGTGACACGCTTGACATTAGATGGCTCTTTCTGGCATAGAGAAGAAGCCTGAGTTATGTTCTATTCTAAGTACTCTGAGCCCTTTCTAACTCTACTCCCTCCTAGAGAAAGGTTGTAGGGCATAGTCCTAGAGATAAACTTGTATCTATTCTGTTAAAAGATCAAATGATAGCAAATCTAATTTTGCAAGTCTTAATTGCTTTCACTGAATTTTGAAGTAACATGCCACCCACGTGCAGATTATATTGATAGCCAGAGAAAAAAGCATGAGGTACAAAAACAACCTGATGGTATTTGTCATATTAGTCATGTTTTGGGAGTTTTCAGCTATGATTGGCTGAGACCCAGTTTGTTGGTTACAGTGGCATTTGTTTTGATTGGGTTAGGATTTACTTATAAATCAAGTCACGTTACAATTCACTGTGTATGGAGACCACTTTGAGACAAACTTTATTACCTAAATATGGAGCCAGCCTGAAGATAAGCTTTCTTTTTTAAAACAGTTTTTACTTCTTAAAGTTTTGATTTATGAATAAGAGTATTACTTATGACAATCCTTAAAACTGCCACTCACCCATGCTTCAGACTGTGGCTCGGAATGCTTGCTATAAGTGTAAGAATTAGATTTGATCTGATTGGATGTCACAGAAAAATTCATACCACAGATAGCCTTTGTGTTGAGTTTTGATGAATCGTCATTTCTACGAGCATAAGAGGGTAAAGAATTCTTGACAGAAAGAATAGCTTGGGCAATGTGTTATGTGGAAAAACGTATAGTTTAGCTGGCATCGGGACAAGTGGGTCAAAGTGACAAAATACACAACTGCAATACTCTCATTGTAAAGACAGTGTTGAATGCTCACCTAAAATTAAAACTAAATTCAGTATTTTACTGACTGCATGCCAAGTACAATATCAGATATTTTGCATGAATTATTTCATGTTACCTTCATATTGACCTTACTGTGTAGTAATAGGATGTCCTTAATGGAAAAGCATTTTTTCTTACAACTATGGTTTGAATATGATTTATTCCCACCAAAACTTATATAGAAATCTGATTCCCAGTGTAATGGTGCTGAATGATGGGAGCTTTAAAAACGAGTTAGGTCATGTGGGTTCCAACCTTATGAATGGACTGATGCACTTTTTGAGAGACTTGGTTAAGTTTTGTGAGACTGGGTTAGGCCTGGCAGGAATGAGTTGGATCTCATAAGACTGGAATAGTTACCTTGGGAGAGAGTTGTTATAGAGTAGTGGCTGCTGCCATGGGCTTTTTGTATCATTGAAAACTCTAGAAGCTTGGCATTGTTATAGAGTAAGGTTCCTTGATATTTGTTTTTTCCCATGTGTGCTTACTTGCTGTGTGAGTAAGTGGATCCTGGTGTCTGCTCTTGGACCTAGAGAGGTATGAGCTAAATAAACCTTTCCTCTCCAAATCTCCCAGCTTCAGGTATTTGGTTAAGTAAGATAAAGTAGACTACAACATTTACCATCACATATATGAGAGTCTCTGTCCATAGACTCTCTTCTTTGCCTTTTAGTCCCATGGATGAATGACCCTACTCCTAAGATACCCTTAGTCCTCACATACTGGACCCCATTTCTTGATGCCTGCTCAAGGGTGTCTCTCCTGTAGTTGTCCCTCTCCCCCTCTTGTACACTTTGTGTGGTAGTGCGTGTGGTGATACATACATGAGCATATGCATTAGAGTTCGTATGACATGGCCTGGGTACTCTGCCCACGTGATCTACGCTCCATTTCTCTAACCTTGAAATAGCCAAGTCCTTTCACACACTCTGGTCCCTTACCACCACCCCAAACCCACCTACCCCCCCAGCTGCTATTTCTTCATGTCCGTGAAATTGCTCTGATCAACATCACCCCTGCTATCCACGTGGTCAGTTCAGCTAGCTGCTTTTCCAGTGCTATCTTGCTGAGACTTATAAGAGGCAGGCAGCAGCACACCGGCCCATTGTCTCCTCCTTAGCGTCGTTCCTTTTCTTGCTGCCTAGGAGCCCTACTTCCGTTTATTATTTGTTACTGCAACAAATGGTCACTAGCTTGATGGCTTGTGATAATATAAATTTATTATTTTCTGTAGGTAAAAGTCCAACACAGGTCTCCCTGTTAAAATCATGATTGCAGCAAAGCTGCATTGCTGCCTGGAGATCCCAGGGAGAATCGTTTCCCTGCCTTTTCCAGCTTGAAGAGGCTCTGTTTCTCCATCTTCATAATCGGCAATATAATTATATCATTACATCCTCAGACATCCCTCTATCATTCCACTTCTTCCTGTTTCAAGGACCCTAATGGTTACATTGGGGTGACCCAGAGAACCCAGGGGACCTGACCGTTTGAAGGCAGATTAGCAGCCTTAATTTCAACTGTAGCTCTGGTTCCCATTGGTCACCTATCTGCTCAATGTCCAGACCTCTTTGGGAGCCGTCGTTCTGCTTGCTGCACTCTCCGACGTTGTTTCCCCCCACTTAGTGGCTTCTCAGCCTCCCCTGCTGACTCATTCCCTGCCAACCCTCGAGTCCTAGAGCACCACTGAACTCTTTCTAAATTCCCTGTATCAAAACACTAAGTGACTCTCTGAAGTGCTCACATCCCAATCACCACAGCTCCGAGCCTCATCTTCACTCAATGGCTCCGTAAAGCTCACTTTCAGCTTGGGCCTCACTCCTGAGCTGTAAACGCTGGGATCCGGTAGATTTTTTTTTTTATAGGCAAAGCAATGTGCAGCCAGAACAGGACACCTAATATGCAGCCTCAGCTTGTCCTCAAACCCTTCCTGCTCCAGGATTCACTGTCTCCACGAATGACCCAGTCACACGGAGCCTGAACACCGTTCTTGAGATTCTCTTTCCTTAAGCTGTACATCCAGACCACTAACAAGTGAGGTTGCCTTGTGCCTGGCACCTTTGAACTCCAGCTGCCTGTCCCCATCCGCACAGCCTCTGTCCAGGTGACTTCTCCCTTCCCCCTTGCAGGTTTGATTGCTCCAGGTCACTCCACTTTCGAGGATCCGAATCGCTTCATGTCACTTCCCAGTTCAGATCCTCTAGCAGCTCCTTGCCGCACCTAAGAACATGCATCCTCATAGCTGAGCAGTTCCCCATCCAGGGCCTTGGCCCAAGGAGATAATCTCGGTGTGTCAAAAGCCACAGGAACATTCATGCACAATAACGGCTTATAAACCCAAAACTAGGGTTTATAGTTTAATTCTGATAGATCCTAAAGGTGATCCTACTGAAGAAACTAAAATAATATTTATGAAATATAAGGCAAAAAAAATCAAGTTATAAATATTATACATAGTATAAACTATTTATGAAAAATATATATGAATATACACAAGTGGGCAAGGGCAGGGCAGCCTTGGCAGGGGTTACCTGCGAAGGCAGCTGAGCTAGAGGCTTTCTGGGCCGGACTAGTAGGTCACAGGCTTTGACTGTATTGCTCTTACTTTTTTTCAGGCTTAAATTATTATGGCCATATTATGATATGGAATATCAAGATCATTCTCACCTATGTGTTCCTGCAAGACTTTTTTTTCTAATAATAGGGACTGAATCCAGGGCCTTGCACAAGCTAGGAAGACAGCCGACCACTAACCTACAGCCCCATCCCTTTTTATTTTATTTTGGGACAGGGTCTCACTAAATTACCCAGCGCCCCTGAAACTTCTGATCATCTTGCTCCCCCCCTCGAGTAGCTGGGTTGCTATGAATTATGTTTTTTTTAAGTGCCACACACAGAAATTCTCTCACTTCCCCTATGAAAGGATGTGCTGCTTTCTAAGGGCGCAGCTTTGCCACATGCACCCCAAGGAGGTAGAACACTACTCTGGGAGAGTTGCTAACTGCTTTGACCACAAGTTCCTCTTCCTTCCATCTCTCAAAAGGAACACCTTGACCTGAGCTGTTCCCCTGAGTAAACGCCACCCTGGGTCTGCTAACCCAGCTCAGGAAGCTAAGAGCTCGTTACTGTGCTGAACAAATACTGTTAAATTTATTTGACATAATGGTGATGAGCATGGGTTTGGACATAGATACTCTTAGTTTGCACAAGTGAAAGGACAATAGACTGTCAGCTTTATGGATTTATAACTCACAGATCTACAGCTGTTTGGGGTATTTATGAGAACACTGCATAAGACCTGTAGAGATGGCCCCTGCAGCAAAGGGTTTAAGGGTGAAAGTAGTGGCACTTGCCAGCCTGGTGGCATGCCTGGCTCCATGCATGATGATGGATGAGTTTATTCAACCCTTTATGCTTTAATTTCCTGAACTATACAATGGAGATATCTGGTAGTCATATATATATATTTGTTTTTTCTTTTCTTATTGTTGTAGATAGAGGGTCTCACTATGAAGTTCAGATTCATAGTGATCTTCCTGTCAGCCTCCCCAACACTGAGATTATAGGTGTGCACCACTGTGCCTGGTCTCGAGCTGGCACAGTGCACCTGGGGTTCCCGGGGCTGGCAGGTCATGTGGTACTGGAATTAAACTTGGGTCCTTGCACTTGGCAGGCAAGCACTTAGACTGCTAAGCTATTTCCCCAACCCCAAATATTATATTTTAATGTAACAAAATGTTATAACTGATAAGTTCATCATCTACATTTTAAAAGGTGTTTTAGTATAGCCAAATATTTAACATTTATATTTTTATCCATTTTTGAAAATTTATCCAGGGCCAGTGAGATAGCTCAGCAGACTAAGCTCACCTGCTTGGCAAGCTCAGGGATCAGGGTTTGATCCCCAGTCCTGCATGCTGCACCAGCCCCACCCCCCGGGGGAAAATTAAGCTGGAGACTTGAGTCTGGGTATGGTGGAACACGTCTGTAATCCCAGCACTGGGCAGGCTGAAAACAGGAAGATCACTATGAGTCTGAACTGAGTACTGAGACCCTGTACCAAATACATAAATGAAAAAAATTATCCATACATCTTACGATTTTAAAGTTTTAACTAAAGCATCTGAATCTCTTCAAGTAAAAACAAGACTTCTATATCTAAGACAAATAAAATATACTACTAGTAAAGTGCCAATGGATGAAACATCTTATCAGATTGCTGAAGAATTTTTCAAGTTAATATTTGTTGAATTCTTAGCACTTGACACAGAAACCATGATAATTTACTTGAACACATAGGTCTCAGGTAGTCTTCATATATTCCTCAGCCCAGGATTGCAGAAGTAGGAAGCAGACATATCCCTCACTGTAGAAAGTTGTACGAACTGGAAAATAGATTAGACTCAGCATGGATTTGGGTATGATGGTGCATACCTGCAATTCCAGCACTCTGGGAGGCTGAGGCAGGAAGATTGCAAGTTCAAGGGAAACCTGTGCAATGTAGTTTGAACTTGTTGCAAAACAAAGAAGGGAAAGGATAGACCCATGGACAGAAGGGAGGTGGGAGGGAGGAAGGCTGGGGATGTAGCTCAGGACTAAGGTCCTAAATTCAAGTCCCAGTGCAGCAGCTGGGGGAGGATGGTTGGCGCTGACTATCACTGTGAATGAGAGTCAAGGTAAGGGCTGACTGTAAGGCTGGTGGGAAGCTGCGGAATAACGATTCCAGAAAATTCCAGTGAGGTTCAACCTTTTTAGGAGAGGAAGCATCACAAGAATGGGAACATTTGAGAACAGATCTCACCTTTCAGTCTAACATTGTCAGCACTGAAGAGACTTCCCGCCGTGTCCCAAGAAAGAGGAGGGTGTAGGTCTGTTGAGAATCAGTCATAAGCTATGAGTATGGTGTTGTTGTTATACAGCCATGCTTAGAATGTTGGAAATCAGAAGAGTAGAAGCATCTCATTTCCCACCACATGGTTTTTCTCTGGCATTGGCTGACCGCACTCCCTCTTCCTCCTCTTCTCTGGTTGCTGGTGCTTTTGCTACTGCATCTTCTGGAGAAATAATTTATGTACCATAGAACTGACCCTTTTAAAAGCAGGAAATTTAATGATTTATGTTACAGTCACGTGCTGGGTAGCTACCAACAGCAATCCCATTTCATTTTCATCATCCCGAGAAGGAACTCTGTGACTACTACCAGCTATGCCTTGTTGCCTTTTGGTCTCAGTCCCTGAGAGCCACTAACCTACCCTCTACCTTTTTTTTTTTTGTACCAGGGATTGAACACAGGACCTTGCACTTGCCAGGCAGGTGCTTACACCACTGAGCCATCTCCCTGGCCCTGCCTTCTGTCTTTATATTTTTTTGTTTTAGGATAGCTCATTGACTTGGTGTAATACAGCATGTGGTCTTTTTATATCTGGCTTCTTTCACTTAGTATATTTTTCAGATTCATCCACTGACCTTGTGTCCTACAACCTTGCAGAACCCATTCATTCTTTTTAATTGAATTAATAATAAATGACATGGATAAGTCACGTTTTTTTTTTTTTTTTTTCCCTGTGGTAAATACTGTGTAATAAATGTTCGTGGACACTTTTTAGTGTCTAGGACACTAGCCTACCCAGTGCCTCGACATTTGTTTTCTGTTCTCTTGGTTATAAACCTAGATGTGGGATTGCTGGGCCATATGGTAACTCTGTATTTTACTCAAGGAACATTCAAACTCTGTGTATTTTGTGTGCCTGCAAGCAATGACAGAATATTTCTGTTTTCCCACATCATCTCCAACACTCATTATTGTTCACCTTTCTTGTTCATATTCTTTGAAGCACAAATGTTTTAAATTTTGATGAGGTCCAATCTATTTGTGTGTGTGTGTGTGTGTGTGTTCTGATCTTGTGCCTCTAGTGTCTATAGTGTCTAAGTGTATGGCATGAAATTCTAAGTTTAATATTCTATTTTGTTATTAATATTCATATGTACTTAGATTAGAGTGTAGTCTAAGAAATTTTAAAGACCATTGCCTAATCCGAGGACATGAAGATTTACTCCTATATTTTAAGAGTATTAAATTGTCTTTTTTATATATTTTTTTGTCCATTGGGAGTTAATTTTTGCATGTCATGTGAGGTATGAGTCCAACATCATTTTGCATGAAGTGTGACTTAAAAATACAGTTGTATGTTTAAGTTTTAAGAACTACTACAGTAAAGGGCACGTTGTCATTAATCCCTCTCAAAATACTCCTCGTTCTCCAAGCACACTCAAGTCATCTTTCTTGCCACTTTCTGAAGCCCTTCTGGAAACCCTCTTGTGTGAATGTCTTTAGTTACACTGTTGTGGCTGCCTTGAGATCCTGAACTGAGTAAGAATGTTTCTCTTTCATGGTTGTTTTCACTAGAGAGATGAGCCAGGAGTCCCTGGGGCCAGAGCTGGTGAGTGGGTTCATTGTGGACACATTAGGGTGTCCTTACCATCTGTCCTCGTCATCCCCAGACAGCAGCATTCACCGTTTTTTGGGTCATACCTCATAAAGGCACTCCCAGAAGAGGACATCCAGAGGGACTTCAGAAAGTGGCAAGAACGATGGGACAGGGCTAGGAGGAGTATTTTTGAGGGGGTTAATGGTCATGTATCTTTTACTGTAATACTTTTTTTTTTTTTTTGAGACAGGCTCTCACTATGCAGTTTGGGCTGGCCTTGTGCTCACTTTTGTAGTCCCCAGTCTGGTCTTGAACTCGAAGAGGTCCTCCTGGCTCAGCCTCCTAAGTGCTGGGGTTACAGGTGTGCCCCACCACACTCGGTTGTAGTATGTTTTTTAAAAAATTTAAAATTCACCAAATATGGCTGCCGGAGCACCATTTTTGGAAAGATTAATCTTTCCCCTGTTGAATTGTTCTGGCAGTGTTGTGAGAAATTAATTGTAAGGGTTTATCTGTGAACTTTGTAAGGGTTTATCTGTGAACTTTGAAGTTGATTTTATGATTTATATATCATCCTTATGCCATTCATACACCATTCAGGTTACTGTAGCTTTGGAACAAGTTTTTTTTAACCCATGAGAGTGTAATTCTTTTCATTTTGTTTCCATTTTCAAGATTCTTTGGCTTTTCTAGATGAATTCCTTGACTCCCCACATGAATCTTAGAGTTAGTTTGTCAATTTCTTGGGGGAAATGCAGCTGGAGTTTTTATAGGGATTGTGTTTATCTGTTAATTGGAGGACATAGTTCCATTTTACAAAGTCTCTCAATCAATAAATATCCAGTCTTTTACTTTATTAAGTCATTTAAAATTTCTTTCAACCAGGTTGTCTAGCTCTTAGAGTGTGCTTTTTCTTATTAAATTTATTTCTATTTTACTCTTTTATACAATTATAAATAAAATTGTTTTGCAAACTTCAAGATTGTTCAATTGCTAGTATATAAAAAATAGCATCACTTAAAAATCAATGAAGCCGGGCGTGGTGGCGCATGCCTGTAATCCCAGCACGTGGGAGGCTGAGGCAGGAGGATTGTTGTGAGTTCAAGACCAGCCTGAGCTACAAAGTGAGCTTAAGGCCAGCCTGAACTGCACAGTGAGACCCTGTCTCAAAAAGACAAAAAAAAAAAAAAAAAAAAAAAAAAAAATCAATGACCTTGTAGTCTACAACTTAGCTGAACTCACCTGGTAAGTTACTTAGTTTCCTAGTAGGTAGCTTAGCACAGACAAGATGATGTCCTCCAGACAGGAAGTTTCTCTTTTTTCTTTTGAATTTACATGTTTGATTATTATTGAATTTCCTGATGTGCTAAGAAAAGGCTTCCTCGTCTTGTTCCTGTTCTTAACTGTTCTTAGGGGCAAATAGCTGTGGGGTTTTTTAGAAGAACTCTGTGAAGTTGAAGTAGTTCCTTTGTGTTTTAGTTTTTGAGTGTATTTTTGTTTTTATCATGAAACAATGTTGCATTTGACAAAATGTCTCTTTGGGAGCAATGGATATGCTCTTGTGGCTTCTTCCCTTTTACTTTATTAATGTGATGAGTTGATTTTGGATATTGAATTAGCTTGACATAAACCCCACTCAGTCATGTTGTATAATCACATATATACTGTATTTGTCAATGTTCTCTTGGAGAGTTTTATAGCTACATTCATAAAAACTGCTGGTCCACAGTTTTCTTGTAATGTCTTTGGTTTGGATATCAGAGTAACTGACCTACTGAATTAGGCAGGAAGTGTTCCTTCTACTTCTTTTTATTGCAAGAATATTTGAAGTATTGGTGCTAATTCCTTGAAATTTTAATCAAATTCACCAGTAAAACCATTTGGGCCTGAGATTATCTTTGTAGAAAGTTTTTGTTTGTTTTTTGTGTTTTTTGAAATATACGAGGTGTGCTCAAACTTTTTAATTTTTTGCTCTGTTATTTGTGTTACTTTGTCAATTTTCTGGGAGTTTCCCCAAGTCATCTGGGTCATACATTTTGTTGGGGTATAATTGCTCATAGTATAGTATTCCCATATCATCCTTTTTTTATTTCTGTTTTTTTTTTCTTAGATGATTATTTTAGTTTGTGGGAACCCAGAATTTCCCTATAAAGTAAGAGTCAGGTCTTGTCAGTGCTGTCAGAAAACAAGAACGGTGACAAACCAACAATAAAAAATCCCACAAAAACACCATGTTATCACAGGTCTCACTTGTGACTGCTTCTAAAATTTGCAGATAAGTCCCCATATAATCAAAGGATTAAATTAATTAAAAGAGAAGTTCTCCAGTGAAATCTCAATAGTCCTTTCCATCCCCAGCATTTTTCTTCATTAAACAAGGAGTCAAAAAATCCCACTTCAAACTGTAAACTGAACAGCAATGGGAAACAAATATTTTTCGTTCTTTTCCAATCTTATATAATTTAACATAAACTCATTTACCTAGACTTAATGTAGTAACAGCCTTTGTTATATAAATATTTCAAAACACAGAACATTTGCAAGATACATCATTCTTTTTCATCTCCATTCTTTCTATTTGTTAGGAGTTTTTTTGTTTTGTTTTGTTCTGCTTTTTTTTTTTTTAAAGATTCAAATAATTTTACTTTTTATTTGGACTTAAAGCGTAGCATGAAACTGCACATAATTCTAAAGCTTAACTAGCCTTCAAACCCTGTGTGCATTTACATTATTATTATTTTTATTTTTACTTTTTTTGCGGAACCAGAGATTAAAGTCAGGCCCTTGTGTCAAGTGCTTATTCTGAGCTACCTCCCCAGCACCCCATTTACGTTATTTAATCTATATAATATTTTATTTCTGTTTCTCGCTGTAAGTTCTAATGCTGCTCGTGGATTGTGCAGCCCCTGTACAATCAATCTTTGCAGTATTTCCTTATCATCCCTTTTATTTCAAAAAAAGCAGTTAGCAATGTTCTCTCATTTATTCTCAGTTTGGTAGTTCATTTTTTTTGGTCAGTCTAATTAAAGGTTTGCCAATTTATCTTTTCAAAGGGCTGGATGCGCTATTGTTTTCATTGAATTTTTCTCTTCATAAAACTTTGTTTATTTTTGCTTTAGTTTTTATTCCTTTTGCTTTTTTTGTGTTTACCTCAGTAGTCTATTTTTCTAAGGTAGAACATTAGGACTTCTGGTCTGAGCTCTTTTTTTTAACATCGATGTGTGCGAGTACAAAGTGCTTGCTCTCTAGGTGCCGCTTGGCTGCATTCACCGTGCTTTGCCATATATGTTTGAGTTTTGGTTGATTTTAGTATATTTTCTAATTTTCCCATTTGATTTCTTCCTTAACCAATTTGTTGTCTAGAATTGTGTTAGTTCCTACACTTGTGAGTTCACCAATGTTGGAATATAGCTTCTCTTTTTGGTACATAACTTCATTTCATTGTGTTTATGGAACATTCTTTATGTGCTTTTGAGCCTCAGAGTTATGGAAACTTGTTTTATGGCTTAACTTATAGTATGCACAGGAGAATGTTCCCCATGCCCTTGAGAAGATTGTGTGCCCGGTGTGGAGTGAAGAGCTCTATGCACACTTATTAAGACTAGTGGGTTTAGGGTTGTTGGAGTGTATTTCCTGTTGGTTTCTTATTCAGGTGTCCCATTTTTTATTTTTCTTTTTAGACTTAATTTTATTAATAATTGTAGTTAATTTATATAAGCGATTCCCCCTTTGATTTTTATCTTGTTCATATTGCACTATATACAATATTTATTAAATATTAGTTACAATAGTAGACAAGTGTGTACCACTTAATGGCAAGATATATTCTGAGCAGCGCACGTCCTCAGCAATTACATCACTGCCCAGGTATCTTAGAGCCGTGGTGCTGAACCTGGGGATGCGTGCCGCAGGGGTCTATTTATTACCACTGAAAGCTCTGAAAGGTTTGCCATTACTGTCTTAGTGTTATACATGCGCAGATAGTGTAGCCCGCTACGCCCCCTGGGCTGTATGACACAGCCTGTTGTTCAGCTGTAGTGAACACTCTCACTGCACTGAATGCTGTAGGCAAGTGTAACCCAATGGGGTGTGCGTATTCAAATACAGAAAATTTCCATAAAAGTGAAGCATAAAAGAGTTTTTAAGTGGTACAACTGTGCAGGCCATTTCCTGTGAGTGGACTGACAGGTTCTATGGGTGGCACAGGGACAAGTGGTAACAGGTGTGGAGGTCCCAGGACGTTGCTGTGTGCTGCCATGGACACTTGTACGACCCCAAACTTAACAAGTACTTCTCTTCCTTTACTAATGCATTAACCCTAAAATTTGTCTTTTTTACTTTATGAACATTTTTAACCTTTTGTCTCTTTGCAACACTTACCTTAAAACACAAATACATTGCACACCTGGTACAAAAATATTTTCTTCTTCCAACTTTAAAGTTATTTCTGTTGTACTTCTTGAAATTTTCTTGTTAAAACCTTAGTCATGCACACACGCGCAGAGCGCTGCTGGGTGATACAGGCAGGATGAGCAACACCACTGTCTCCTGCCTGTGCACTTTGTCCCTAAGGTCTTCTGGGGCAGTGGCATGTGGGAGCTGCCACTTCCTAGCGACAAGGCTCTTGAGACTGCTCCTGAGCACCCACCAAGCTCTCTTGAGCAGGTGACCTTCCCACAGATGTGTCCATGGTGGTTTGCTTTGCAACCCAGATTGGCTTGTAAGCAAATAATGTACCATGAACATTCCCCTCTAGTCACAGAAGCCTTTTCATTTGAGGGGTCCATGTTTTTAAACTGTTTGAGGAGCTGGCTGAGATCTGCAAAAGGTGCCGTGGGTGGGTCTGCCAAGCCCTTCACTGAATTTTATGAAGGGCTCTTTTTCTTTTCCTGTTCTTCATTTATTCTTGCCTCTTCATTTGCATATTCACTAGTAAAGCAATTGTGTGTGGGTGTGTGTATTACTTTTTACTCATTGCTGGGACAAAAATACCTGACCTCCACAATTAAGGCAGGGAAAGTTTATTTAGCTCTCAGTTAGTGGAGGTCTTAGCCCATACTCAGCTGATTCTAAGGCAAAGCCCCAAATGGCAGAGGACAACCTTCATGGTGGCAGAAAAGAGCAAAAGGAGGGGCAGTGGCTGCAGCCACTAAACAGCCCCTTTTCCCTCCTTACATTGTAATACAGATTACCCACCCCAAGGCAGGTATAGCCCTCACACCCATAATCCCAGCACTGGATCACAAGTTAATCACAAATTCTAGCAGCCACCCCAATGACTGCATGAGGCTTTGGGGGGACAATGAAACACAAACCATACGTGTGTGTGTGTGTGTGTGTGTGTGTGTGTGTGTGTGTGTGTTTTATTAGGAATTAAACCCAGGCCCTTCTCACTAAGATACTTTCCCATTCCTTTATTTTGTTTCACTTTTTTTATTTTAAGAAAAAAAGTTCATATGTTATATTGCCCAGGCTAGGCTTGAACATGCAATTCTCCTGACAGCGTGGTGAGAGGATAGGTGTGCACTGCTATACCTAGTTGGTGATAGCAATCTTTTAGCAGCAATCTAATCGTGGCTATGCGTGATCTATCCACCAAAATGTCGTTATGCGGTGTGACTCTATATAGAATCTTAAAATATTTTCACATTAACTATTAACATACAATATACTTAGCTGTTTCTCTATTATTGAAATTTAAGCTGTTCAGACTCTCCCTTTTTGATGTCCAAACTAAAACTATTTTGTTTTAAAACAAGCTCATCTTGGTGCATAAGAACTTCTCTGTGTTTTCAGCTGTTCCCATAAGCAGGTTGAATTACTGGCAGAGGAATATGACGAATGAAAGCTCTTGTCCCTGCCAAACTCGGTCTGAAGGTGGCTTCCCACAGACTGGGAGTCTGGATGTGAAAGACTATAGAAGAAGTACAGGAGAATACTTTGTGAGCAAAAATGAGGTGACACTTGTTGATTCTTCAGGCAATACTGTTCTTCAAAACTACAACTCACATGGCATAACATCATGATTTAAAATCAGTGATTAATTTGATTTCATCAGTACTAAAAACTTCCACTTAACGGACAAAATTTAAAACATGACAATTTGGGAGATGAGTTTGCAACATTTATAACCAAAAATTAGCATCCAGCATATGGCAGGAAGCTATGCAAATTGACAAGATAACAATAGATGGCCCCAAAAGAGAAAAAAGGCTGAAAACTAGCATTTTACAGAAGAAAATGCTTAATATACTCCTTTAAATCAGAAAATTATAAGTTCATTAGTCATCAGAAAACTGCACGTGAAGCAGGACGGGGGAGATTCCCTTTGCATCTTTCTGGTTGGCCAGAAGTTACAAATTATAAACCAGGTGTGGTACATGGCTACAGTCCTAGTGTACTGGGAGGCTGAGGCAGGAAGATCTCAAGTTTCACACAGTCTAGGCAGATTATTGGTTTAGTAAGACTCTCTCAAAATAAAACTAAAACATAGATGTAGCTTAGTGCAGAGGTCCTGTATGCATTCCTGGTAACACCAAAAAATGGTTGGAAACTAAAACGATTCCAGTTGTTTCCAGTGATATGAGATTGTCCTGTGTGTGGAGGACGGGTGGTTGAAGCTGCCCTACTGGAGAAGATTCTGACAGCAATTAATCACACGAGGCCCCTAAACATCCCGGGGCCTGTAAGTCCTGCCTCCGTTTCTATCCTGAAGGCGCTCTGTTGTGGCCTCAGCCATGGGCTGACAGCCTAAGGGGTGCGCAGGTGCAGCACGGCGGGATGCAGAAGTGGGTGGATGTACACAGGGTGATGCAGATGCGCCCTGAGAGCGAACCGAGAGACACAGCACCACGTGTATAAATTAACGGTGCGCACGCAATATATTACACGTTTTATACAAGTGTTCAGAGTGGGACCCTATGGGGAAGTGAAAAAAGAATCGGACATGAAAATAATCATTTAAAAGAGAACTTTGTGTAGATGAAAGGTTATAAACTGAGAAAGTACGAGGAGTACGCCATTTTCTGTTTACATCCTATAGGAAGGAAGGAAGGAAGGAAGGAAGGAAGGAAGGAAGGAAGGAAGGAAGGAAGGAAGGAAGGAAGGAAGGAAGGAAGGAAGTCTCGTTTGTATTTGGTATTCCATGGTATCATATGTTCTTACAGCTTGTTTGCTGAACTTTGTGTCTTAATCTATTGAAAAGCTTAGTAAACCACTTGGCACAGCACAATTTGTTAAATCACCCACCCACTCATGATCCTTGCCTTAGGCCAGAAAAATAGCTCACTGGCACATCATCTGTCTGGCAAGCACAAGGTCCTGAGTTCAATTCCAGGTATCACTAAAGCACCTGCTTAGGCAGATACAGTGGCCAGGGTTTGATCCCCAGCCTGTCATTCCAGCCCCACCCTTGGGGCAAATGGAGACGATGATTGAGAATGGGTGTGGTGGTGCCTGTTGTAATCCTAACTCTTGGGAGGCTGAACACAGGTGGATCACCGCAAATGTGATCTACATAGTGAGACCCTGTAGACCCTATAGACTCTGTACTTAAAAAAAAAAAATCGTGATATCAAAGAGAGAGAAAAAAATACATTTTGTCTTTTATGGTACTTGCCTTATATTATGCAGTTACCTAATTAGGATTTATTTCTTGGCTTTCCCAATGTTGAAATTAATTATTTATTATAAATAAATAAATTATTTATTTTTATTTATCATTACTTATTTAGATCACTATGGTAGTTCTCATTCTGTATTTTAGCTATTATTCCTTAAAGAAGGCTTTAGGGTATGTCATTTGTTTGTCCAGGTATAAAATCATGACCCAAATGATCTGGATTTCATCAGTTTGGAAGGTCAAAAATAAGGAGACCACTTTCTCACTACTTTATAGAAAGGAGATGGAGAGACTTTCACTCTTTTTTTGTTGACCAAATCAGCTTATCTTACTGAGAGGCACAGAAGGGAGCATGTGGTAGTTGCTTCCCCACAAGAGTTAAGAGCTACACTCTGACATTTTTTAAGGAAAAGAGTGGGAAGAAGACAGCTCCTAACCCACAGGTCTCAAAGCAAGTGTTTTCTCAGAGTTTTCTAGGAGACTCTGGTGTACTGGCCTCTGCTGGTTCCTATCTTTGCTTGTTCTTAGAGAGCATTCTCTTTAACTCTACTCATTCCTTTAAATGTAAAATAAATACCAGCATAACCCTATTATTTATTAAATGCTTCCTGCACATCAGGTGCAGTGCTGGACATGTTGGGGCTCCTTATCTCTTTGAATCCCCACAACATCTACCTGAAGTGTGTGTGTCATAATTCACCTACTGACACCCAGGGAACAGCAGGATGTGTGACCTTCAGGAATAAATATGCCAGCCTCCCTGAGCTCACTTCTCTTATTCACACTGAAGCTCCTGTAGGACACACCCAGTGGAAAGCAGAGGGCCAGGGGGGTCATGGATGTGGCCTATGGGAGCCCATCCACTAAGCAGAGAAGACAGAGGAAGTAACGGAGGGCAGGGATCAGAGGATGATACCGGATGGAATCATGTTTCTAGTTTCATGGTTCATTTGTAGCTTGTGTTGGGATAACCCCATATTTAAATTTCCTAATTTAATATGTCTTCTTGGATGGGAGCAGTGCTGTTGAGAATGAGGGCTGCCTGCCTCCCAAGGCAGTCATGGGAGATGAGAAATTAAGACTGCAAACCATCCCTCTCAGCAAACACTTCAAGAATCCTAATATGAGCCACAAAATGCTTTTGGCACAAGATTAATTCCACAGTAAACAAAACACAAGTCTCACTTCTCACAGAGCTGACCACAATGTAGGAGGAGGGAGTGACCACAAAGTGTACAATCCAGCTAGCTAAGACATAGCCAGGAAGAAAATGAAGACCAGAAGGCTGGGAGGGCTGGGACTGTTGTGGGCTGGAGGACAGTTTGGCATGAAGATATCAGAAAGCCTTTTCTGGGTGCTAAATGGGAACAAGGGTGTGGTTGGCTAGGAGTAATACCTGATAGAGTTCTATACACAATAGGACAAGCTAGGTCATAGAGAAGATTCTGAATGTTCATAACTCAAAGAAATAATACAGGTTTGAGGTGACACATGTGCCAAGAACTCTAATCTGATCGTCATGCTGTATGTGCATGTATATGAAGTGTACGCGCGTGCGTGCGTGCGTGTGTGTGTGTGTGTGTGTGTGTGTGTGAGTGTGTGTGTGTATGTGTGTGTGTCTGTGTTTGGTACCCTGGGTGCCAATACAATTGGTGTAAATCAATTAAAATTACATAGAGGTAAAATAACTGCCCTCCAAAAGAAAAGAAAGAAAGGAGAAGAAAATGGGCATGGTTAGGCAAGGTCAAAGCACCTAATGAAGTCAGAGACTGGGTGTTCTGATAACCAGAGAGAGCACTCCATGCAGGTCATCTATGTGAGTCACTGGTTTGTCAGGGCAAAGGGGGGAAAATTTAGATATGGACCAGGATGGAGAAGCTAGGAAGAGAGGAAGAGGATAAACATAAGGAGGGAGGGAAATCTTTAAGTTGTCAATTATTTGCTTGACTTGCTTCCTCAAGTGACTTAGAAATCTGAAATTGGACACATGTGGCTTTGTTTTCATTTCATGATAGTTTTTACTTCAGTTGCTTCTATGGAGAATTACCTCAAAGAAAGTATAGTTGTAGTCATTTGGAAAGTGCAGATAAAACAGGTCTGTATTATGGGGAGCCACTTGAACTGCTTCAAAGCTCATGGGGGGGTCTAAGGACATCTGAGGATGTGACCCTGCTTGTCTAGAACAGGTGCATGGTGGGATGCAGCTATGTAACCATGACGTAGCACAGATAAACAATCATACATGCACTGGTTATGATGCTATGTAAGAGTGTAAATATAAGAATTATACAATGAAGATGCAGGCAGCTCTTAGGCTCTTTTGCTCTTTTGTTCTGCTCTGCTCCATGCTGCCTGCTGTTGTTGCTGATGTCTTACATAAGTGTGTTCTCTAACCTTGGGACTTCATCTTCAAAAATCTCTGTTGGGCCTCCCAAGCGAATGGGCCAGCAACTGGCATAGATGGCAGGTTATTGAGGTAGTGAGGTGAGTGGTCATGTGGTAGCCGTGGGAATAGTGCCCAAAGGTGAGGCAGAGTCCTGGAGAATGGCTGGCAGGCAACCCCAGCCTCACCAGTGGTAGCTGGAGCAACCTTCTTGGCATCTTGAAAAGATCAGGGGAATTGGGAATCAATCCATTTGGAGGCCAGGGATGTCTTGAAAGCCATGGAAGCAATAGACAGCCAAAATCCTCCCCCTCACTGTGAGGGGGTGAGTGGCTTGGCTGTGCTTCACTCTCTTCTGCTGCATAAATCAAGAGGTAGATGGCCCAGTAGTCCAGCAAGTAGACCAGCCAAAACAGAGAGAGGAGACCTCGAGCAATTGCGGGCTGCTGAGGAGCTCGTGTTATGGGCATGGGAAGTTCTGCCTCCTTCAGAAATGTCTCCAAAAGCATAAGTTCTCATATCTGCAAAAAGCCCTGAGAAAAATCCCATTGTTTTTCATGCTAAGCCAGCCATCCATCAAATGGTGAAGGTAGAAGAACCCCTAGGCCAGGCTGGAGGACCAGGAGGGCCACCTACCTTTGCCCAATACACATAGACATGAACTATACAGCCATGGAGCGGTGGGAGCTGGCAAAGCTATTAAAGCGGAAGGTGTGGTATAGTTTAGGGTTTTGCAAGAGGGAACAATTTAATACTGATACATAGTTTATAAAGTTATTTTATAATAGTTACCAAAAGAATCATGGGCAAAGATACTGCAGGAAATTTGTCCACATACTAAAGAAAAAAAATGAGCCAAGGGCCTGGATCTCACAGCAATGATCTGCATGAGTCCAGCTGAAGATCTAGAGCCCATAACAATGCCCTCTGTGAGGCCAAGAGCCCACAGCAATGTCTTATGCAAGACTATTTCATGGATCTGTGCTGCAAAGACCCAAAGGTCAGTGGTGGGAACTAGAATGTCTGTGCATCAGGATGAAGGATCAGTGCTAGCAGGCTGGGAGATCTGCCCTAGAGCCAGCAAGTGATGCCCAGAGAACCAGAGCTCGCCCCAAAAGTACCACAGGCACCTTTGGCAACAGTGAGGTCCCAAACTCCTTGGATGATGAAAACAGCCAAGCTTCCTTCAGGAAAGCCAATGCCACAAACTTCTCCAGAAGACTGAGCAGTGCACCCTTTTCCCCTCCAGAGCCAGGAAGTGATGCTCAAAGCAGAGCTCCCCCAAAGTGAGCTGTAGCCATTCTGAACAACCACTAGTCCTGAGCTCTTTCGACAGTGAGAACAGCTGCATTCATACCAGGAAAGCCAGCTTGCCAAGGTCTTCAGGGGAACTTTAGCTTCCCAAAAGTTTAGCTTCTTCCTCTGCAGTTCTCATTTTTATGTTGTCCCAACAGTCCTCAGGGCAGCCCCCACACCCGGCAACATGCCGGTTCAGTTCAGCTGGGTGTTACAAGTTGATCACCAGTCGTCAATCCACTACAAGGTGGATGAAACAGTGCCTGTGTAGCTGCTGTGGCTGTGGGACATGACCGCTAGCATGCGATTGAGCGCACAGGTGTACCACATAGCTAGCATAGCCAGCGCCCATCTACATGATGGGTTGTGCAGAAAGTTCAGAGAACAGCTCAAGAAGTGGGTAATCAGACTGATAAATTGATTGATGGCAGTGGCGTACCTGGTTTGGGAGAATCCAGGTGATTCGCCAGAGCAAGTTGCTCATGGACAGCCTATCTAGACTTGATAACTGCTACATGAAATGGGCACGTGATACATGATGTTCATACTGCATTACTTAGACCAGATGAGGAACTGCTGACAACACACAAGCAGCACAAGATCCTCACGAGTGGGCCGGCTGGCACTTTAGGTCAGTGGTGCCCTCTCTAGGTCCTTTTACAGGTCATCCAACCCACAATGCTATTAATGCCTTGGGCAGGCTGGGCGATGTGGAAATGCAGTGCTAAGGTAGAGTGAAAGCTGTAAAAACTGTACCAGCAAAGGAGAAAAACAAGTGGGCCGGTCTTTCCAAGGACAGGCTATGGGGCCACTGAAGGTCGGTTGGCACTGATCTGGGTGGACCTGCTGGCTGCAGATAAGTCAGGCAGGCAGCTTTGAGTGGTTACTGACTCTGCAGAGGCAGTTATGCTCTGAGCAGCAGTACCGGCTATTGGGCTACAGCTAGAAGACCAAAGAAGCCTTAGTGAAACAGGAAGAAGTGACACTGGCCTCCTTCTACCCTAACCAGGAAGCCAGGCATCATACCTGGGTATTGAGGATCCCTGGAGACTGGAGGCCACCTCTGGAATTGACTATTTACTGGTCCCCTCAAAATATGCAGTGTGCACTAGTGTTGGTGGATACTGGAGCCGAGCCAGTGCTCATATACAGCAACCCAGGCAATTTCACAGGAAAACTACATGCATAGAAGGGTAGAGGTCACTGCATCACTGCTCTGGAAAGCCCAGCTGACTTTAGGTATCGGGCACTTGCCCCCACTGTATGATGTGTGTTTCCCTGTTTGCTGAACATGTACTGGGAGTAGGCATCTTGACTGGTGTACAGCCCGACACCATGCAAAGACAGCTCCAGCTGTGACCGTGTGCTAAAAATCAGTCTGAGGCACTCATACAACGTGTTGCTGACTCTCACCCAGGCCATGCGGGTTGAGTGTGTGAAGCAGTACCTGCTGCCTAGAGGTCATGAAGCAATGGGACAGAATGTTTTGATATTGGAAAAGGCAGAGGTGATCCACCTTGCACAGAATCCTTCAGTGTGGCCCGTGCAGAAAGAAGCAGATTCTCCAGATGGAGAATCCACCCTGTAAAATCCTACCCTGATGGTGCCAGTCAGAACCAGTTTGCCTCTACCTTGGAAAGCCAACAATGGACCTTCCAGAAGCTGCTGCAAGGCTATATGCATAGCCTAACTGTGTGTCACGGTCTAGTGGCCTACAACTCGGCCACCTGGACCAAGCCACCCTCTGTCACTGTTTCATTGTATTGATATTATGCCAACCTCTCCATGCAGATTTATAACCACCCTGCACAGTCTGAAGAAAGCTTTTCCATTTATGCTGCTAGCTTGGGCAGAGTGGCAGGGTATGGTCCCTTGTCAGGTGTTGACCTGGGGTAAGACACATGGAAACATAGCCAAAATCTGACCGTATGGGCTCTCATGGTTCAGGACATAAGCCCTGCCTGTCACCGAGAAATGACCTAACAGGTGCCTTGACCAGACATTGCAGTGATTGACTGTTAGGAATAGCATCTGACTAAAGATATTGACTGCTGCGTATGGAATACTGCTAGGCATAGCGTCTGACCAGGGACAAGGGTCATAAACTCAGCCCTCTGGGCCGAAGACCATACTCAACATATGGTTCAAGCCTTGAATGTTATACATTGGGCTTTGATGTTGGTAATGGATAAAATTTCTCAAGTGAAAAAGATGATTTTGCATAACCGCATGGTTCTTGATTTCTTAATTATAGGTATTTGTGTCCTGTTACATATAGAATATTACATTTATACACCCCTAACCTTTGAAGGCATGGAATGTGGGGAACCACTCAGACTGTTTCAAAGCTCCACAGTATCTAAGGACACCTGAAGACTTGACCCAAGAGAACAGGACCCTGCTTGTCTAATGTAGTGCACAGTGTGATACAGTTATGACCTATCACGGGTAAACAGGCACATACAGGTTGCCACACTGTAAGAATATAATTATGAGATAACCTGTATAAAAATTGCACAATAAAGCACAGTTGGCTCCTGTGGTCTGCTTTGCGCTGCCTGCTGCTGTTGCTGATGCCTTGCACACATACACGCATTTTCACCCTCGAAAATCTCCCTTGCCCTCGCCACCCCCAAGTAAGTGGGCTAACATGTGTCATTTGAGGGCACTGAGCACAAGGCAGGAACATGTTTCAACAGTGACTGCCCAGGTCTTGTTTGGAAGTACTGCAGTTACTCTAGTACTTAGGGTTATCTCTCCTTGGAAGCAACAAAGCTTGATAACACTGGAGAATGGAAAAATCAACTAACTTGTCCAAGATCACCTGCAAATCAGTGGGAAAGTGAGACTTCAAACAAGGCCGTATAAGTCCCATGCGCATGCTCACCAGCTCTGGGCTGCTGGCTCACCTATCATTTTATTGTTAGAGTTAGAAGATGGTCTTGTCTCCCTCCCGTTGGTCCTCCCCATGGTGCTCATACTGGGCTACTGTGAAGGTCTGACTTTATTTCTCTCTTGCTGAAGCAATGAGGAGCTTCTCTTGGCTGTATGTAGGCAGGAAACCCGGTGAGAGGGCCTCATCATGTGGTGCGGTTTCCTCACCTCATGGGAAATTGGAAAACAGGCTTCCCAGGGCAGCGCGGCTCTTCTATGATTTCATGGATTTGGGCCCCTCCCCTCCTTCTGCTTTGTTGGCCTTGGACTGTAGCCTTGTTCCACAGGGTCTCAGGAAGGGTTTTGTTCTTACGGCCATGGAAACCAAGTTCCACACAAGAAAGGAAAGCAGTTGAAGGACAAAGGGAGCAGAAAATCACACTACTGGCCTGCTGTTCACAGCAGACTGGAAGAACTGTGCCTGGGAAATTCTAATAGCCTCGTCATAGACAGACGTATCACTATTCTTAATCAAATCAGAATGCCATAGTAAAAAGGAAGTCAGTGGATTTTGTGGAGGCTCCCAACAGGGCCTGCCACTATTGCTTTGTTGAGCCTTCAAAGGTAAATTCTAAATATAAGGTAAAGTCCAAACGACTTAGCATGGTATCTGGGGTAACCTATGCTGACCAACCTGATTATCTTACCTAATCTGACAGCATTTTCCTAGGTCATCACTGACCAAGCTTTCTGTGAATTATGAACTCTCCTGTGCCTCAGGGCCTTACGCACACTGTTGTTCCCATTTCTCTCCTCTCACACCATTGGGTTTCTTTTGTCCCCTCAACCCCTCATCTCTAAGTTCAGCTAGAGGATTAATTTCTATCTTAAATTTTCTTGGTTGTTATAAGCCATCTCCTTGAATATGTTTCTCCTTGAATACCCTCATAGAACGTTGTTGTTCATTCAGTTGTGTGAGTGTGTGTCACAGTATATGATGTCGTTGTGGGTCCTAATGTGGCCATGGTCTCTTAACTTCCTTACCTGTAATAACAAATGAAAAAATGAATTGATGTCGGTCTCCAGCTGTTGTCTGGGCAGACATTAGTGGGCCCCAGTGGGGGCTGTCTTTGATCTGTGGTACTCTATGTACGCGAGCCACACATTTCTATTTCAGGGATACTTTGTTACAGTCATTTTTATCACTAATCCAGATTCATTTCTCTTTGGTTCTAGTTGTTGAAATGGATGAAAATAATGGACTTTTACTTCTAGAACTGAATCCTCCAAACCCTTGGGATTCTGATCCCAGGTCTCCTGAAGATTTGGCTTTTGGAGAAGTACAGGTAAGTAAACATTCAAATTATAATGTTCTTTAAGAACTAAGCACAAATGACTATATATATATATGAAAATACATATAATATGGGACCTATAATATATATTTTCCATGTAGGAAAGAAAGGCTTTAGTGGCATCTCCAACAGGTCATGCAAAGCTACTGGAGAAAGTTCAGATATTAACCTTGCTGCCAGATCACTGTCAGACAAAGTACTGTATCAGTATGTTTTCTGTACTGTTACATAATACTAGAGGTTGGATACTTCATAGTGAAAACAGGATGACTTAGATTACAGCTCTGAAGTTTAAAGGCATGGTGCTAGCATGTGTTTAGCTTTGGTGAAGGCTGCATGGTAAACAGTACACAATGACAGGAACAGGTGTGAGAGTGGCAAGAGGGGTTTGGAGGAAGTGCTGGGTCATCTTGTAACATCACATTCTCAAGGGAACTAGACTAATCCTGCACAAACGACATTAATCTCTCCCAAGGTGATGGCCCGGTAACCCAATTACCTTCACCTAGGCCCAAGCTTTAAGGGTCCCACTGTCATAGGCTAGGTCTGAGGCTACTCAAATAAAAAAAATAAAGAACTTAACCCAGCACTTCACAGTAAATGTGCAGGTTTTCTGACTCCGGTCACAGAGAGAATTTGCAGGGCATGTTAGTAACAGGGACATGGGAGAAACTTAAGATGTGGCTGCAGGGTACGCTCGAGTCGAATATGGGTGCTCCAGGGCACGAGGAGCACTGCAAGGCACGGAAGGGCACAGTGAGGGGTGTTTTTAATACGGGCGATCTAGGGTGTGTATTCCCAGTGTTTGCCAGGTTACGGGGTAGACCTTCTTTATGAGTTTGTGCTTGTTTGTTTGTTTTTGAACCAGAAATCAAACTCATGACCTCACACTTGTCCGGACCTTTGTGGGTTTGAAATGGAGATGTATTTGAGGTTAAGGCATGCTATCTGCAACACAGCTGCTTTCTGGGCTGGAGGAAAGGTCAATTTGCAAGTGAAAGGGTTGAGTGCCCAGGAATTTAGGGATTATTGTAAGGGCCTTACATGCTCTTATGAGTATGGTCTGCAGAAGTAGGAAAAGAGCTTGTCATGAAGCTGCAGTTTTTTTTAAAAGTAGTGTTAAATTTTTGATTTCCTGATCTATTTTGTGTAGTTTTATTTCTTGTGTTCTGTCTCATTGTCACCACTCTGAGCACCATGCTCCCAATACAGGACCCTTTGGGGGACAAACCATGGCAAATGAGTAATTGGCTTTTTCTGCACTGTGTCCTGAGATCTTTCTTTCTTTCTTTTTTTTTTTTTTTTTTTGTACCAGGGATCAAACCTGGGACCTTGCACTTGCCAGACAGGTGTTTATACTGCTGAGCTGTCTCTCTAGCCCATGAGATCTTTATGAGACTTCTTATACATTTTAGAATGGAGTTTCTTTCAGATTATATACTTGAGTGGTTTGGGAGTTGATCAAAAATCCACTTTTTCTGGGTAAGGGGAATCTTGTGTCTTTGGAGGCAGCTGTATTTTCAGGAAACAAATGGGAACCTATCCCAAACAAGCATGATATTTACTACGTGAATTCTTTGACCGCTTCTGTTCTGCTGTCTTTTCACACTGTAGGTGCTGCTAAGTATCTCTGCTGCTGGCCACGTCTCTTCTCTGTGGACACCACAGTGAGGGAGGCCAGGGCGTGGAAATGGGTTTGGATTTCCCCAACAGTGCATATCTATAAATCATTGTTTGTAGGCTCGCTCAGGTGACCTTGCCATAAAGGGTAAACTTGCAGGTAAATTAGAAGAGGAAGCCATGTACACCTGTTAGCTGGTTGTAAGTCTGCCTTGTATGTCTTTCCTACCCAGCCAGCTCATTCAAAATCATTCATATTCCCAGTCACAACCTGTCTTATATCTAAGCTGTGAAGTGCTTATTATAATATTTTGCTATGCTTTCAAAGACTGATTCTAACAGATATTCCTCAGTGAAGACTGAATAAGTGCTTAGGAGTGAACTTCATAGGAAATTAGTAGTGGCTCTTCTATTGCATATTGTTCTCTTCAAAGTCATTGCTCAGATTACTGGACACAAGCCTGTAAAATTGATCAAACAATGTAAGCACTAACTATTCCTTTCAATGAACTAATAGAAATTATGAGTGAATTTAAATAGAGTGAAATTGAACAAATCAATTGGTTTGACACCTAAAATCCACTGTGAGAATTTTTGCTCTAACTTGTCTGTGAAACAGGCCAAATCTTTCAGTTCATTGATGCTGACCATCAAAGACGGAGTAATAGGAATGTCACTCTCTTCTAACAGGTAACATATCTCACTCATGCCTGCATGGACCTCAAACTGGGAGACAAGAGAATGGTGTTTGACCCCTGGTTAGTTGGTCCTGCGTTTGCCCGAGGATGGTGGTTGCTCCATGAGCCTCCATCTGATTGGCTGGAGAGGCTGTGTAAAGCAGACCTAATTTACATCAGCCACATGCATTCAGACCACTTAAGGTAATGAGCCCTGCAACTCCTAAGATGCTGCTGCACAAAAGTGTTGTCAAAGTCTTCTGCAATCACCACTCACCTTGAACTAGATTTAGTTGGAAAGATGGAAATAGGGTTCATGAATTTGCAAGCTGAAGTAGCATTGAGAATGAGGAAGGAGCTCTTGTAGGAAAGAAATTGGAGTTTATAACCTTCTCACTTCCTTCTCTAAGACATTTGGTACAAGTCTATGTGGAAGTGTCATCAGAGTTGAACTTCTGTTTTCTGTTCAGTTTTAAAGCAGAGTCAACACACATTTTGTATAGTCAGTATTAATGTGTTAGACTTTATGACCTACATAATTAGTGTTTCAGTAAACTCATTCTTCCATTGAAGAACACAATCAACATAGACATCCATAAATAAGAATCACAGGAGGAGAGATTCCTCAGTGGCTCAGTGCCAGCCTAAGAGTCATCCTATTACAATTGAATTTCTATTGATAGTTAATATTTCAGTATCATTTTCATGTGTCAAATGTTATTTTCCTTCTGATTTTCTTTTCCATTGTTTTCAAAGGTGGGGGGAAAAGCCACAGTGTGTAAGGTTACACAAAGAAAGCAGCAGGTGAAATCTGTCTGACACGCTGGGTTGCCAAACCCTGACTTATGGTGTCCTGTGCTCCCTGTTTATTAACTCATAGCTCAACCGAAACCCTTTGAGTTGTGTAGCCCTTCACTGAAACTGTAGCAGCATGGTGCATGCTGATGGTCAGCTGAAATTTCCCAGTCCATAGAGTTGAAAGGAAGAGTGAGGAGATCTTTCACTTAAGGGACTACACAATTTAGGGGAATGAACTAAATTGTTAGATTTGCCTATATAAACACATACTGCTATTTACAATGTTGCAATTTCACCTTTTTTTTTTTTCCCCCAAAGTTCACATGTAGACATACTGAAACAGAAATGTCCTTGGTTGAGGATATGTTGGTCATTGGTTGACTGGTATCTTGATTTTCTATTCTTGGAATTGCAAGGCAAGAATATTGTCTTTGTTATCATTATTTTTTGAGACAAGATCTCACTGTATAGTTCAGGCTGGCCATTGAGTTCACTGTGTAGTCCAGACTGGCCTTGAATTCAGAGATCTTCTTACCTTAGCCTCCTGAGTGCTGGGAATATAGGCATGCACTGTCATACCTGGCTACCTTATTATTTCTTAAAGAGAGTGATTGCAATATTTAATTAACTGATTTAGAAACAAATTACTTGCAATGCACTTGATTGACCATAACCCACTAAGGTATTGTGGTTCCATAACTAAAAACTTCTTATTTATTGTATGAAGCATTAATCCCACAAAAACTCCTTCTCCCTGCCCCTTCCTAGAAGTAAACTTGCATCATTTTAGGTATATGAGAGCCCTCTGCTCTTGTGCTATATATGGATTATATGGCAGTAATTTCCTGGATTATGTGGGTTTTGTATCACTTGTGATAGTATAAGGCTAACCATGTAAATGGCCCATAGTGTTTGTTGTAAAATACAGTTGCTTAAAATCCTAATGAGAGTTATTATATGGTCATATACTGAATTTTAGGGCAAGTCAACACTTCTAACATCGTTTAGTCATGCCATTCTTTAACCAAAGGACTAAAGGGCATTGTAGGTTGAGTTTCATGCTTTTGTGTGGGACAAAGTCGTTATGCACTAAAACATCCCAAGCCATCATTCAGTGTGTGTCCAAGAGTTTAATCTCTGAAAAGCCGCAGAAGCAGCCATTTTTACACATTTGAGTCTGTTTCCTTGATAGACTTTTGCTTTTTGACATTTTCATGGTCAACTAATAAATGTTGAGGTTATTTGTACCCATTCCTATAGTCCAACCTTCATGTACTGAACAAAAAGCTCCCCGAGGCACAAAAACAAGAAGGGCAATGTACTTCAGTGAGTAAACCCCAAAAATATGATTTTACTATATAAGTAGAATATTGTAATAGATAATATTGTTAATAAATGCCAATAAAGATGATCAAAAAAATCACAAAGTAATAAATATACCTATCAGGTAATTTATCCTAGCCCTCAAACTCTTTTAAAACACAAGGTTAAAATGAAAGGTTGAAGGCATGTTCAAAGAATCCTGGATTTTTTGAATCCTTTGTTTTTTGGGGGGGGAACTGAGGTCCCACTGGGGATTCTACTTAGACAGCTTTTAACACAATGTTAGAATATGAATATTAATGTAGTTGGTAAGAGCTGATAAATAGATTTTATTCACACTTTTCTTATAATTATGTTTCATTTCACCTGATGTTATAGTTTATGTACTAGTCTAGTTCTTAGACTAGAGAGTAATATTCATTATTGTTAGGAGCAAACTTCCAGTAGAATGCTAGGTTTAGATTCAGAAAATTTAAATTTTAATACCAATTTATTATTTGTACATTATTTAGTCATATATTTCTGAACATGTTTTCTCATCTGTCAAAACAATCTCCCTCAGAGCATTGTATAAGAATCAAACATATGAAAGTGTCTAACACTTGTGTGAATTTGAAATGTAATGGATTCCTAGACATTGGTTCATTGATCCCTCTCAATGATATGCAGCAATCATCTTATATGATGCATATTCCATAAAGGGAAGTCAATTTCATGTACATAGCTATTCAAAGGTACCTGGATGATGGATCATGAACTGAGTTAGGATTCTATGAACATGGAATGTAGTGTTCCCTTCTACTGTATTAAATTTTAGTCTTTCCCAAATGGTATTTTGGATCTGCTTTAAGCATAAAAAAATATATTCTGTATAGCAAACTGGGCTTATCATTTTTAAAGGTTGTAAAACTGACTCCCCCCAAAATGCGGTGACCTTCAGGTTCTTTCTATCTCATAGCCCAGTATTCTTTCTTATTATTATGTTGGGAAAGGAAGAAATGAAAATCATCGTGATTACCATCTACCCCCAGCCTCTGCAGCTTAGCATTTTCCCACTCTGCCGTCTGCTAGAAATACCCCACATGTTCTAAGACAGGTTCCAAAAATAGAAGACTCTCCTAGAAAGTACCACTCACCATTGTACTCAGCCTTGAGAGGAAACTCTTGTCAGGGCTTTGGTGAGAGTCCTATGTTCTAAAATTCCTTCCTTTTCCATCAAACTGTCCGATTATCCTAGTTGTTTATCTTCCAAATTTTCCATTCTTCTAATCCTAGTTACCCAACACTAAAGAAGCTTTCAGAGAGAAGAGAAGATATTCCTATTTATGTTGGTGACACAGAAAGACCTGTATTTTGGAATCTGAATCAGAGTGGTGTCCGGCTAACTAACATCAATGTAGTTCCATTTGGAATATGGCAGCAGGTATGAAATCTGTTTTCTCTTCATACTTTTTAGTTGTATATGCTGAAGTGAATTTTAGGTGGGATAATCACCTTATTACTAATGGAAGAAGGTGGCTCAATTCATGTAGGGATTGAGAAAATATAACATTTATGAAACTTAAAGTGTGGGACATAACTGTCCTTGTTAATACATGGGTTTCTTCCCAGTCTCCAATAGAATAACACTATAAGGCAGGAAATTTATTTTTCAAATCAGAGGTCTTTCCAGAAGTGACACCCTTTTGGCTATTGGGGCAAAGTGACATAAACAGTTGTTTCTTTCCTTGTTGAATTCCAGGTAGACAAAAATCTTCGATTCATGATCCTGATGGATGGCGTTCATCCTGAGATGGACACGTGCATCATCGTGGAGTACAAAGGTATTCCCTCATCCTCCTCAGCAAGGAGACAGGACAACACTCTGGGTGGAAAAGACAGTGAAAATGGTCTGAAATTTGATAACAATAGAATCATATATCCTTGTCTTTGCAAAGATGAGCAATCAGATTATCTTTCCAGACAATATATTACAATTATGTTGTGTATGTGATGCCAGGTGCAAAGCTGTTTGTTCATCAAGCAATGATTATTTTCTGTTTCCCACAGTAAATTCTTTACAACTCCTTTTATTAGATAAACATCCTTAGCTATTTTTGCCTTGAAATATCAGTAGGTAATCGAACCAAACACTTCAGTCTTTCATATTGGCCTTAAATTCTAATAATCATTTGAATATGGGTTTTGCACAGAACTTGCAAAAGATAGAAGGATGCTTGTTGATTTAGTCACTCTCCCTTGGGGCCTTTAGAGATAGCTTGGAGATAGCTGGACAAAACCCAGTCTCTGACCTCAAATGCAAGCAAGCTTGTTATCCCCCTGAGACCCCTAGAATCCACTCAGTCAATGGGATGAATGTATTCATTTGAAAATTGAGAATATGCTTTTGAAGACTTTAAATTCCGAAGTCATACTTTCTTTGTCTTTACCTGAATATAACCAATTCTTCTATATCAAATAAGTGAGATTATAGATAGTGCATATAGAAGACTGTTGGTTTGGGAGTTCAAATTATAGTGGTTGAGATTTTACCTTGAATATACACACTACTTGTATCTTTACAGGTCACAAAATACTCAATACGGTGGACTGCACCAGGCCCAATGGGGGTAGGCTGCCTGAAAAGGTTGCTCTCATGATGAGTGATTTTGCTGGGGGAGCATCCGGTTTTCCAATGACTTTCAGCGGTGGAAAATTCACTGGTAATATTTTATATCGAAGAGATGCCAAAACTGATCATAGCAGTTGGCTCAACCATGTGAAAACAAATACAATTGATACATGGTTCCTCCCCACAAGAAATTTACAGTCTTGTAACAAGTCTTTTAAATTACAACTTTTGTAAACTAAAGTTTCCAACTCAAAATGTGATAGTGGAGCAGAAAAAAAAAAAAACAAAAAAACAAAACCGAGATCAGGGAGTGCCTCAGGCGGAGCCCAGCGAAATATCATGTTGGTTCATGGTGTGGACCCAAGGGCTGATCAGGAAGGGCAGTTAGGGTAATCCAGACTCAGATGTTCTCGGAATTTGTTCATCGTGGGATGTGTGCAACTCAACAAGGATATATCCTGTCAGTCCTGTAGGGTGTTTAGCAAGGGAGTGGCATATGCAGGCCCTGGTCTAATACCACACATCTCTTGCTCAAATGTACAATGACAGAGTAAAAAATACACAAGGTATATACTTCAGTTACAGGGGTCACTGGGATAGTCAAAGCCCAATAAGGATTAAGACATGAGTCACTGGTATCTTTGACCTTTATTGTGTGCCCAGGCTGATTGGGGGGGTTCAGAAAATGGTGGAGGTAAAGTGCTAATGTGTTCAAGGTTTAAGGATTAAGGAACAATGCATTTCTGGTAAAGCACACAGGAGCAGATTATAGTTAACTAGTAACTTGGATATCTTCTAACTGCAGCTATTGAGCTAGGAATTTGAATGAGTCAAAGTCTTCAGCTAACTTATATTACTTTCAGGCACCACAATAGTGCAGGCTGTCTGCTAGTCTCAGCTCTGGCCCTTGGTTTAAAGACTAATGTGTCTGTAGGTCAGCTCAGCTCTCACCACAAGTCATGTAGTCTTAGGACATACTCTCCATTTATTCTTATGCCAACTTATTCATGTCAATTATTGCCTGCTCTGCACCCAGTTAAAATGGTCTTTGGGATGGAACCCCTTGAAAAGTGGGGCCCAGACAGGAGCCCTTCCACTTGGGGTACCTTCCACAAGGTGCTGTGACTGGCAAGAAGAAAGCATGTAAGTGGTACTTTACATGCCTTTGGTATCCTCCCAGGAGCATGGTAAGGGCTGGTTATTTCCAATGAATAAATAACAGTGCTCAGAAGTGACCCTTGTCTAAAGTGTGCAGACATGCCTCACTTGCAGAGTGAATTCACCTCTGTCTGGTCCCTTGCTTTCTTCTCTAACTGTACATTCATTGCCTTCCAGAATCCGTAACCTTTAAGACAGAGGGATAATTCTGTCCTTAAGAAGTTAACTGTGTGAGTGGAAAGGCAAAGTATAGTTATTCAAGGTTAATTAGCAGTATTCTGTCCTGTGCATGTGTGTGTGTGTGTGTGTGTGTGTGTGTGTGTGTGTGTGCGTGCGTGTGTATGCACCTATGTATTTAAAAAAGGTCTGGAATTGTTCAAAATGTTAATAATAATTGTGTCTTGGTTATGAGTAACATTTATGTTTCTATGTCCATATCTGTGTTTGTCAGACTTCTATAGGAATGATTACAATACCTAGCAGCTCCCTGCCTGTGCCCCTTGCGCCCTGGTCCTGCCCCATTCCCTGGCTTTCTCGCCCGCCTGGCTTCTATGATGTGCTCGTTCCACCTGCACTGGCCCACTCTTTCTTTCCCAGATTCAGTGAGCCTTGTGCTTTTGCTTTGGGCCTTTGCACTTGCCGCTCCTCTGCCTGAGCATCTCTTGCCTCCAGAGTGCTGGCACCTTTTCACCTGTGCTTCAGCCCCAGTGCCCTGTGCCCCCTGACTACACTGTCTAGGAGCACTCCTCTGTCCCAGTTCACCTCATGCAGATACTCCCTGTCCTGTTGCCCCTTTTCATGATCTTCATATACTCCTTGCAATAACTTTATTTCCATATCCATTCTTTGCTTCTTGTGCTGCAGTGTGTGCCTCATGAGACCAGGGACCTGCTTCATGACTGTGCTCCTAGTACCAACAACCAACCATGTCTGGCACGTACAAGGTGCACAGTAAATATCTGCCGAAAGAATCAACAGCTGAATGGCTACCTTGGGGAGTGGGCATCATGCTATAGAAGAGAAAGCAGATGAAGATAACTTTGGTCACTTCCCCAGGGCTGCACACCCAGTAACGGTGGGCCTGGACTCTGATTCTAAGTCTGACTAACCCATGAGTCAGTGTACCTGATCACCTTCCACTGTCAGGTGCTGATAAATAACTTTCACTCTACACCACTCTAAGATTCTGTCATCAATATGTTAATAAAGGGTAAATTAATTATAAGAGTTCCAGTGCCCTTAAGATATACTTGCACTTGGGACACAGCCATGCATAGTTTGTGTATTCAGTAGTATCTGAAACAAATTATCATAAGCAAAGAGAGCTCAGTACTTGGGGCTGAATCTGCTAACATCTTAGTAACTGCTTAAAATCTGCAGAGTAAAGCCAGGGAGATGTCCTCTCTTACTGACACAAACAGCTTTGCTCTATTTCTGCCCTCTTTGCCTCAATTTGATCTTTTGCTTTTTGGTGATTTCTGAATAGAGGAGACTCTAATCCAAACCCTGTTGTTTCAGAGGAATGGAAAGCTCAATTCATTAAAACAGAGAGGAAGAAGCTCCTGAATTACAAGGCTCAGCTGGTGAAGGACCTGCAGCCCCGAATTTACTGTCCCTTTGCTGGGTATTTTGTGGAGTCCCACCCATCAGACAAGTACGGCTGAACATTTTGTACAATATTTTTATACAGGCGTTTAACGTATGCCCCAACAAGCGATTTTGCCATGAGCACAGCGTGACATGAGACAGCAAGTGGGAGTGTAGTCAGAAAAAAGAGTGACTGAAAGCTACCAGAGTTCCTTTGAATAGACAGTGTCTGTAAAGTGGCCCAGGAAAGAGGAAGCCCATTTTCGTGTACTGAGTGCCAGGAAGTGAACTGGGGTTTCTAAGTCATCTAAAGTCAATCCCCCGAGAAGCTGTGAGGAGGAAAGCAATCTTCCACATTTCTTGCAGGTGGGATTCTGTGGGAAGCCTGGGTTGGAGGATAATTCTGAGGAAGGCCTAAAGCAAAAGCATTTTCTAGATCATTCTGGGACCCAGAACAGAATGCTGTGACAAAGTCCTTTTCTTGTATTTCCAATATCTAATAGGCTTCCTCCCAAAGCAATGTAAATTGCAAATGCTATGAATCATTACAAATGTATGGAACTGTTGAAAAAGATAAAAGATGATGAATTTGGTGATGCACTCAGGGGTTAAGTCACAGACTGTTAGTTCCAACTCAAACTTTTCTTGAAGCAAACAAAGTAGTTGCCAAATATTGAGTAATGAAAGACAAAAGCCTTGCAGCGTGGATTGCACCTTCTCATCGCTATCAGAGTGCATATGGAAAAGCTTAACTTGGGCCTCAATGAAAGGAAAAACTTATTTGTGACTTCTTTATAAAAGTATTGTATTAGTTTCCCAGTACTGTTGTTTCATCGATCTAGAGGCCCAAACTCTGAAATCACCATGTATACGGGGGCCACAAACCCTCTAATGTTTTTTTTTTTTTTTTTTTGGCAGAACCAGGGATTAAATTCAGGCCCCTGCGCTTGCTGGGGAAGCACTTATTCTACTGAGCCATCTCCCCGGCCCCACAGTGTCTTTCCTGAGGAGCAATAATTCAGAACATCACACATATTTGTGTTAAAGTGGGAACTTTCCATAACACAGACCACTGATTATAATTTGCATATTTTTCTAAAATAATACATCAAAGATTTTATTTTGAATTGACAGAGTGACAGTTCAGTATAAATTTGCAAGTAAAATTTGAGGAATGTTCCGTTAGTGTTGACAATTTGTGGTTCCTTACTGGTTTATGTAATAGTCTTTTGAAGTCATTATTAAGGTTAATGAGGTGACACAGAATTAGCGAACTTATTAAACTTGAACTATCTTGGCTTTGAAACTGAGCAAGTTTACTTCAAGATCAAATAATTCTTCTAAAGACATCAACTAGTTTCACGAAGGTAGATTTGACTGTCACATGAAGATAACTCTTTGGTACTTGACTGTGTTACTGAAAAACTGTAAGGTATGCTCAAAACAATGTGAACATATATATCCACTTTTTGAATTATAAGTCTAATGAAACTGTAGAGGTCAGGCATTTCTGATAAAAATTTTCTGTCTGGACTGAGATTTCAAAGATGTTAGAAACAAGAATATACACTACTTATTAATAAATTTTAGATTTAAAATGATAGCTAACATTAAATGTTTCATATAATGATGCTTTGAGATTCTTACAAATATTGTGGAATAACTAAATTTAGCTGAGTGACACATGCAATTCCTCCCGTTGTTATTATTTTCATGATGCAAACACTTATTTTTTAGTGTACTTTTTTAGCTTTAGAAACCCATGTGTAAATTCTCAGCGGTGTAGTTCTTGCTGCGACTTGGTTAGTCTGGATAATGAAACTATGCCGGGTAGCAGTTTTTTCTGGGGAGCTGTAAGTTTTCTCTACACATTAAAATCTTGTATTTTTTTATTTTATGGAAAAAAAATGAATCAAAATTTCATAGCAAAATAATAGAAAAATAGCAATACTTAATGCACTGCCTATTGTTATCTTCAAAGTAGTTACTTAAAGTGCAAGATAGGAGCCTAAACGGTATCTCCAAAGGATACCGGCACAAATGTTTCTTTTCACTGAACTATGAGAAAATAGTACTATGCCTTCTTGTATTTTTTTCCCTTTTCGCTTCCTTCCTTCCTGCTGTCCCCATTCTAGCCCCTCTTCCCTTTTGAACAATTCCTTCCCATCTCCCAATGTCTATTTACATTTTGATTTTTTATTTACTCTTTCAATTTCTTATACCAGGGAGACAATAGAATGTTTGTACATGTGAGTTTGATTTATGTCTCTTATAAATGTGGCCTCAAGTTGCATTCGATTACCTATAAACATCTCATGTTTACCCTTCTTTATGGGTAGCTAATACTCCATCATTTTATAAAATTAAATTCATTGGTATAATTTAGAGAAAACAGTTTTTTTCCTCTTTTAATTATTTATTAGTATGTGTTTATGATACATATTGGTTACATTTATTTTTGAAGAGAAGAAGAAATAGTAAAATAAAAACATTAGCAAAAATACAGAATCTCACTAAACAAAATAATCGAAATTCAACAATGGTATATTGTATATTTTGTTTTCAAATTAGTTGTTCAGATATAGGCATGCAAAATTGGTTAAAAAAAAATTAAGCTTTAACTGCTCTTTTCAGTAGAAAGGAGAAAACATCTAGGAGGCAAAAGACAGTTGAGAGACTGCAGACAGAACACTTAACATGAGCCATAAATTGGGGCGCTAGTCCTGGGCATCACTGTGTGTGTGGCTATGATCCTAAACAGGACACCAAGACCAACAAAAACTTTAAAAACTGGAGAAGCACAGCCCACCAAGGCTGGGTGTGTACTTGTGGCCTGGACTAACCTGGCTGGTTGCTTGCTAAAGCGAAACCCTGAGCCTTCCCTCCAGGGTATAAACTCAGAGTTTCATAATAAGCATTACATCCAGGATACAATCCCCAAAGTACTCAACATAAAAAAAGATAATTTCTATGTCCTGTAAGGGAATAGACAATAAATGTCAAATCTAAAATGACACAAGTAGTTGGAATTATTAGGGGAAAAAAGCTTAGCAGCCATCACTACCGTGCTCCAATAAGCAATGGCCGAGGCTCTTGGAGTGAACGCTATAGCAGGAAGAAGGAAGTTCTACAATACCAAATGTGAATGTTATAAGTGCAAATACACAAGGCGTAACAGATTTCACTAGGTAGACTCAAATACATAGCAGAAATGAGAAAAGGAAGGAGTACATGAACTTGAAGCTAGGTTAATGGGAAGTATCAAATCTTTTGACAATAAATGTGGAGAAGATGATAGCAAAGAAGAACAGAGCTCAGAAACCTGCGGGACGAGCTGGGCGTGGTGGCGCAGGCCTGTAATCCCAGCACTCGGGAGGCTGAGACAGGAGGATTGTTGTGAGTTCAAGACCAGCCTGAGCTACAAAGTGAGCTTAAGGCCAGCCGGAACTGCATAGTGAGACCCTGTCTCAAAAAGACCAAAAAAAAAAAAAAAAAAAAAAAA